>JARHVA010002128.1:1152500-1392500 GCA_037957365.1 Torreya grandis
ATCTAATTGAAGCAATGATTATATTTTACTCCCTCAAACTGTCATGTGTAATAATTGTTTTAAGCTTAAAGATATGCCCAAAGCTAAAAGGAATTTAATGTAGGGTTACATTAAATTGAAGCTATTTTTAAAACCACTGCTTAGATCAAGAAGACCTCCTAATTTTTCTAAGAACTAATTTCACCTATATAGGGAGCTCTTCATAGGCTTGTTCAAATGTCATAGACCTCTACAAACAATGAGCCACATAAGATGTGGTAAATTAAGAAATATATAGTAGAATTTGCACATTTTTTATTTGAAGATAAAGCAATGGCTACCATATTTGAAGAGGTAGGATGGTTATAGTTTATAGATAAATTTAAGGGGAATGATGAATTTATTGTTAAGGAATTCATCATCAACCTCAAGAGTTATCATAGTGAGGTGAGAGGGATTAAAATTCTAGTAAGAAAACAAACTATTAGTTATATTTTAGGGATTCCAAGTGAATGAATTAGAATCACAAGTAGGTCTACCTTCAAGTAATTTATCTAAATATTTCATGAAGGGGAGTTTGGCCCTGAGATAATTATCAACCCTACATGATTTGTTAAGTGAATCAAGAGAGAACATCTAATAGATAACTATAAAATAACTACATTTTGGGTGATATAATATTTTACTTGTGAAGGGAAATGTTGCTATCAGTCTATATTACACCTTTGAGGCATTGTTGTTTCAATCCTATCTCATCAAAATGATACAATGGGATCACCTCTAGGTATGAATGGCCTAGTTGGTGAGGTAAACCTATAGTTTTGAGGCTATCTCTCTTGATGCATCATCTATGGCTATATTCCTAAAACCTACTAAGTTGTTGATGAAAAGGGATAAAATTTGCATGACAAAAAACCTAAGCTAAGGGAGGTGATGCACCAATAATGTCTTATCCACTCCAATTGACCCTTCAACAACACTTGTGAGTCATACATGGACTAGTGACTAAAACATGTTCTTAAAGAGACTCCTAAGAATTAGTAATTCACATGAAGGTTTTGGTATATGGAGAGGAAATTCTAAGATGATAAATGAGAGGTCTATTTTAAGACACTACCAACTAGATTATACTTCAATCATAGTCACTTGCATTTTCACACATCATATGACTTATTTAGGATAGTATCTTAGCAACTAGGTGAGAAAAAGGAACTAAAAAGGATGATAAAACTCAACACTTATGTAAATAAACAAGTATAGAGCACACTAAGCTAGAAAGAGAATTTGAACCAATCCTTATATTCATTCAAAATGTTTACAAAGTATAATTTGGGTAGAGTTTCTTCATACCAAGCTAAGGGATCCATATAATGGCTTTTGCCTCAATTTATAGAACAAGAGAAGGGAAAGAGAGGAAAATATATCATGTAAGTGTGGATAATAGTTCATGATGACCCTAATTCACTCAATCAACAATTATAAGCATTATTAACATCTCCATGATCTCTCCATGTGTTGCCTTGACTGCATGATGACCTCTAATGAGACTATGACCTAGGAAATGATCTAGTGGAGGCTCCTTCAGTATCAGTTGACTCCATTCACAACATGATCACACAAAAATTTTCAACTAACTCTCCTTTTAATAATTATAAAGGTATAAATGTGGTCCATTTTGGCCTCCATGATGTATTAAGTAGCCAATCCCTCTCTTGCATGCCAATAAGGCTTGAAAAATTACCCCATCCTACATAACGGACATGGAATATGCCTGATCACTTCCATGAAAAAGTTATGAGGATATTTATGGCCATGAATTTACTCCCTTTGCTACCCTATACACCAATTAACATTTCCATTAGTTGACCAAGTAGACCTATTAGGCAACTAGGCCTAGTCATTCAGTGCTAGCTACTTGGATGACCATGAGGTTTGCATAGTACCTTAAGAACAAGTAAGTGATTATGTTTTAGGTCTAAAAAAACATTTCACACCATGACATATTCCTTTCAAATAGTGCACATCTATAACTCTTTCTCATTTAGCTGATTAGGTCACCTCTCACTAGCACTTCAAGACTGGCGCTTTAGTGTAGGCCTATAAGATTATTTACAAGATGAACTAAGAGTATTTCATGATATAAAAGGTTATAATACACTTCATAATATATTCTTTAATGGTCCACAACTATTCATCAAGCTATGCACCTTGAAATCATCATTAAAATTTATAAAAGATATGATTTTTGTGCATCCATACAACTATTTATACAAACCAATGCTAGGAGTAGGACCTCTTCAGAGTGAATAATTAGTTTTAGGTGTTTCCAAAGATAATTCAATAAATTTTAGTGAAAATTTATCAGTATCTTTCCCATTAAGATTTAATTAGGGTTTTAGAGAGGTTAATGGGGTTTAGATTCTTAACAATAGTTCATAAAGGTTAGGCCTACAACCTATGAACTAATTCCACTAACTTCAAGTATAAAATTCCCCTCAACCTTATCCATGTGCTTAAGACTTCATGTAAATCCTCCATATAGTTATAAGGATAACAAGATGCTCTTTGAGTGATTATTTTGCAGCTTGTAAACTCTCAAGGTAGTTTTAGGCCAAAATTCCCAATTCTAAGATCTCCACTATAAACCATTATTTATTGCACATATAAAACTCCATAAAATATAATTCCATGTTCATTTTATGTCTCACTCAACCATTATTATCCTCTAGCTTTAGTCTCAAATTATTAATGCTCTAAGAAGGGTATTAGGCCAATAGACCTAAATGAAAATTTTCTATGTTTTTTTTTCAAAGAGAGTCATCTAAGAATTTTTCCACTCATGAGAGTATGGAACATAACCCTCAAATCCCTTGGGTCACTTGTGTTGGCTTGGTTAAGCCACTTTTTTCCTCTTCATGCATACATAATTAGCTAAGCAGGCATCTAGGCATGACTGTAGGTGATCATCAAATGTGGAGTCCCTGTAGGTGGTGATTTTGTATTATTATCAACCTATTTATATCCTTTACCCTTAAAAATTATGAAAAACATGTATTTTTTCTCCAATTTCTTACACATAGGTTTGTAATAGTCTTTCCTAGGGTTGTAAAAGTATTCTTTGGGACTAATATGTATACCATATAGTTTGCACATGATAATCAGTGGCTCATTAAGGTGAAAATGAGACCTAAGAAGACCATTAATACCATATCAAGGCTCAAATACATAATTTGAAAGTATTTTAGGGGAAAATTCTTTCATCAGGTCCTTATCAAGGTTTATGAAGGGTTTTATTGGCCTACCATATTAATGATGGTTCATAGATTATAGGCTTTAAATTAAAAAATTATTGCCATGGATTTTGATACCATATACCCCTTCAAAACTCCCTAACATATATTGGTCCCAAACACCTTTTATGGTGAGTTATGAGTGTAATTTGGAAGCCTTAGAGTCTTTGCTAAAATTTTTGGGTGGGTTGATAGTGTTAAGGATCATTTCATAGAGTTGAGATATTGAATCAAAATTTATCTTTCATGGATATTAAGTGCATAGGGGTCCAAAACTTCCCCTAAGATAACTAGTCCACACTTATCTTTCCATACAAAATATGATCATTTGAATTAATAGCTCAAAATGGTAGACTGGGGTGATGGAGCTTGATAGGGGTAACAAGGCCAAATTTAACACTTCCCAATCTTCCTATGTCTAAAACATATTATTTAAGACCTACATCATCATCCTTTATCTATTCATGACCTTAGGTATGCATGTGGAGTCTAAATGTCATAAGGAGGAAGTTGGGGGTTTAAGGCTTAAGGAAGGTTTTTGGTCTTATAGGCCCAAACTAAGTATTAGGACTTTGAGCTACTTATAGGTGTATTAGTGACTTCAATGTCATATTATCATCCTTTTACATCTAAATTAAAAAATTTACATCTATCCTCAACTACTCAAACTCCCATATATATCCCTCTCTCTTGTAGGTCTACCATGAGCATTATTGCATAGTTTGAGTGTTTGAGTCAGTTGGTACTAGAGACCTAAGTAGGGTCTATGTCTTTCTTTATTTACTATTAACATATTTGGGGTCTCATATATGTGCTCTCAGATTTTTATAACACCCTTTTAACTGGGCTTCCCTTAACTCTGCTCTCAAAACTCCCTCTACAATCATACACATAAGCTTGTGTATCATGGATGTTCAACCAAAACTAGGATGCTCTCTCAAGCTTGATTTTATGCTTAGAAACATTGAGGAATATGGATGACATACATTAATGTGGGTTCTAATTTACATATTTTATTTCCACTATCATTCAAGTTATTTTAATAATTTTAGGAACATTGGGGTTTTATTCTTATTTTAGTTAAAAGGTCTGGATTGATAAATCAATAAAGAATATGCAATAAATAATCTATTGATTTGTGAAATTTATTTATAATTAGATCTTTTCTAAAAATATTAATGAAAGGGAGAAAATAATACTTAGCTTAAACTATGTTGATTCAATTGAGACATGGTTTGATATTCACTATGTAGACCCAGGACACTATCACAAGTAGGATTTTGGCTTTCATTTTTTTATTGGACAAGAATGTTGAAAGGGGACAGGAGTGGCACCAGTGCTATAGTTCTTTTCTAGTTTTTTTGTCTTGAGGAGATAAGCTTTCTGAATATTATTCAATAGGTCTGTGTCCACTATCAATAATGTTCCTTATATAAATGATTTTATTTGTTTCTATGCCTTCAATGCATTTGAACAAAACTTTGGTGAATAGGTAAAAAGGGGTTGGTGTGTGTAAGATGCACTAGATGTGTTTCACACACCATGTGTGGGCATGCTGCCTACATACCAATACTGTGAAGAGGGATCAAGTCATATGTAGTTCTCCCTTTGAAAATTTTTGGTGTAATTGTGATATGAGAATGTAATAAATGCTAGACTAAATGTAATTTAAGATGGATAGGGATTGATGCATAGATTTAGATGTGCTTATGACTATACTAGATAGTTGTATACATAGAATAGGGAAGATTGCTTGAGTGGTTTCAACTTGTATTCTTGATTACTTTATGATATTTTACACAACCCCTTTCCAAATGATATTTAAATGGGATTTTATAGGGATATATTAGTCATGGATTGAATTTTATTGCATTACATTAATAAGGATAAGGATGGGAAACTAGAAGGAATTGACCATTGGGGTCAGAAATAAAATTTAACAATAGCATCAAAATCAGATAGTAAGGGCATTGGTGTTATTGTCCTAGTGTAGTGCTATTATCCTTGGTATATGGAACTTGGGGGGATGGATTGGTTATGAAAATAGGGTCTTGGATCAACTAGGGTCAAGTCTCAAAGGATATGGATGACTAGAAATTAGTGAAAGATGCCTAAGAGGGTCATGAGAGAAAGTAAGATGAGCTTGATGGGCTGGATGTCATTAGCCATGCTCAAGTTACCAATTTTTGCATTTTATATGAATAAATTTTCCCCCCTTATTATAGTGATGTATCAAATCAAAATAATAGGATAAAGTAAAAATAGAAAGTGTACCTGAACTTACCTATAGGGGTGAATCTTATAAAGCTATGTGATATTGGGTGTGCATAAAAAGAACATAGCGTGAAGTGCAAATCTACAAGTGAAAACAAAATTATATCAGTTCTTACTAGATACATTATATCTAAAAATAATAACATATAAAATTGGGTAAGAAATAGAGAGGAAGAGAAAGGAATGAATACACATCACCAAGTATGTGAACCAATACAAAACCTATTATGATATTGAGTGATGCTAAGTAATGTTAGATGTGTGTTATACCAAGAGTAATATCGTGATTAAAGTTGAGCCACTCAATTCCATAAAAGTGGCTCAATAATGTAAAGGTTATCCATTTGGCTTCATTTTCACCTACTAAGTGAAGTTACATGATCCTACATGTGTTATTCAATGTTTAGACTATGTGTCCAATCCCTATAAATAGGTGGTTCAAAAATACAAAGGCTAGCTAGACCTTTGGCTCCATTGTTGCCCCATGAGGTGAAGTTATAAATTAGTACTGGTATCGAATGTGTGTCATATAATATGGATTATAAATCCCATGAATTTACTATGATCTAATAATATTGGGATGGATAGTTGAATGTATGCTGGAAACTAGGCCATTCTTGGCCATTCTGAAAGATAGAGATTAGGCTTGTATGACATCGACTTTGTAACTAAGAATATAGCTTATGTGTAAGCCACTTGAGAACTCAAAAGTTAATCTTATATGAGATCCAAACCAAAAATGATGCCAACCACCTAAAGATGGAGTAAGGCACACAACTACTAAGAATGTCTAGACAATGTTGAACTAAGAAAGAAAGAAAGAAAGAAAACAAATATGCCATGCACATTGCCCCTAATCATTGGTGTTTGAAACATGGATTTTTATCTAGAAGTTTACTAACTTCCCTATCTAAAACTATAATTAAGATCCATCATGTTGCACATAACGCCTCCTATATCTAGATTCTCTAAGAAAAATATACTAAAACTATTGATTCTGGTCTGAATTATAGGTGATAAAACTATAACTAAACTTACCTTTTTTATTTTTGTAAAATCTAGTTTTTTTAATTATTTGGATAGGAGTTCAATAAATGGATATTAGAACTACCAATGTTGTATTCCAATCATGGTGCTATTATCCTAGGCCAAATCTGATGACTCTTCTATATTCCTCACTATCTACCTGGTTTGTTCTGAATGGTTTGATGTCTAATTATTGTTCTAAGTGTTCTAAAACTAGAATTTTTTATTTTATAGGAGCTATAGTCTCTATGATAAAACCCTTGTTTGTTTCCCCCTCTTCCGAGGGTAGGAATGGAGACCCTAGAATGACTACCCTCTGAAGAAAAAGAACTACAAGTGTGTTATGATGCATGGATAAATGATATAACAATGATAATTGACAAGATGTCTCAAGATATATCATGGGTTAAAGTGAGAGATTTTTAGATCAATAGGGGTATGCCTAAATAGATATAAAAATTTAATATCATGTGTAATGTATGTAGACACCTAAATATGGCCATTAATAACCTCTAATTGAGATTTTGGCTAATTTCCACTCAAAATGCACAATTTGGCTTAAAAATAGTGAAACATGCTAAATGATGTGAAAATAACATATTCGATTGCTGATTTTGGCTAGTGTATCCCTAAATGGGGTAATGAAATTTATGGGTTAGATAACTTTGATCAGTCCATTCGAAGTCAAAATACCAATTTTGTACCTAGGTGCTCTGGATTGCTCTTTCCTGTCAGGGAAGTCCAAGAACAAACACACCTCTGTTCTAATTCCTCTTGTTGGATCTTGCTCCTCAGAAAGAGCACAATATGATTACCAAATATAAGCAATTAAATATGCAGAAATAACCAGAAACACAAGTAGCTAGAATTCATCAATAGCACAGAATATGAGAGACAATACACTATCTTGTATTAACACTTTACAGAAAAGAATACAACAAAGAGCCGCCACACTCTTTCACCTTAAAGAGGTTTGCCACACCTCAAGTGTACAATAATTCTTCTCAAACAACACTCTCCTACACAAAAAATGGTCCCAACAACCAACTCACAAATAGAATTGGTGTTCACCTCTCCAACTAGTCAGTAATAACCCTGCCAGTTCACCAAGCACTCAATAGTACTTCAAGTTGATCTCCCATGAACCTGCAACCTGCAATTCAATAGACCATACTCACATGTAGATCTCCTATGAGATTACAACAACCTGTAACTCAATGATCTTACAAATGGAAGCAACTTACTTGCCTTCCTTTCTATCTCATGCCTTAATTACAATACATGCTAATGGGTCTATAAATAGATCCCTAACTCAAACACTAACTTAGACTCTTAATTTAGACAATTATCCTCGCAACCAAAGACTCTAATTGGCCTTTACATGCAAACACTTCATTCACTTAACTAACTATCCGTGTAATGAGTAGTTTTGGAACACACAGGCGATCGACGTCGGTCCCTGCTAGTCTGGTTCTGCTGACGTCGACTGACTCCCTGCCGTCACCAGTGGCCTTCTACACTAGTCACGACCGACGTCGGTCCTGCTGCCGATGCCGGTGCTCCTGTATCTCAACAACCTTCTTGTTCCACCTGTTTGTAAAGAGTTGAAGCTTTTAGCTCCATAACTCAACAATCTCCCACTTGGAGATAAACAGCTGTAACCTGTACCTGTACTTATACTTAGTCTAGTTTGTTCCCTTGGCTTTGTATCCCTCCTCAAGATCACTCTTGAAGACCAACCACCACAAACTTGTAGTGTAAAACCTGTCATCCAAATCACCTGCCACATCCACATCTACAAACCATGTAGAAAATAACCTGAACCTGCATAACATGTGCACCTGCTGCTAGTCCCTGTAAGAATCCACTGAACTGTCCTCCAATGGTTCTCTCCCAAATTGGCTCCAACTTGTGACAACTCCCACTACTTGGGAAAACTTAGGTTTAATACATACCATGCACTCAACCTCATTATGTGAATCAGGACACCTGTTCATAGAACTGTCCAACCATTGGTGTGCTAACCAGTTTCACACAATCATCCTAAAACAAAGTCAACAAATGACCTACCATGTCTCTAAAACACACTCATGCCAAAGAATCTTGCTGCTCCCAGATTCTCCATGATAAACACCTCAACTAGCTTTACATTTAGTTCAGCAATACCTGTATATGTAACCCTGCAACAAGCACATCATATAGAAATAGGATAGTGTAGCTAATACTATCCAACTTGGTAAAGAGAAACACAATGATCAAACCTCTATTGCCCTGCAGCTAATACAAGACCATATACCCTGATCTTCCATCTCACGTATCCATTTCTGCTCTTCTTTATCTTGAACATCCATTCATCTCTCAGTGCTTACTTCCAGCTGGCCACTCTACCCAAAACACCTGTTTGGTTCTCCTCCAAGGAATCACATCCTCATCCATGCCTAGCTCCCATTGTTTCCTGGATCTACCTGTTCTGGTTCTTCAACAACTTCCTGGTCCTATGCCATAAGTGAGCAACAAGTAGTGTAAAGAAGGGAAATGACAAATTTAAGAACTTACTTACACCTTCAGTCCTCTATATGGGCACTTGAGACTCCATGACAGCTTGCTGTCCACCCAAAATTTGTCTCAGTAACCAATGCTGGTCACATCTCAGTCTGCAGATGACCGAAGTCAGTTTCCTATGACTGCCACCTTGCTGACGTCAGTTTCCCCTGGCTGACACCGGTCAATATCTGCCCTGAGTCACTGACGTCAGTCTGCACATAGCCGATGTCAGTCCCTGTCTGGATGCCAACGCCAGGTTTCCTGCCGACATCGGTCTCTGCATTTTTCTTGTGAGACCTGAATTTTTCTCGTGAGCTCTTTTTGGATCAAATCCTTGTCCAAATCACCCTTGCTCCGCTTAGAATTCTTTTGCATCTTATGCTAAACTCTGTCCGTCATCTTCTCCTTGAAAACCAAGGCTTTCATGTTCTTGTTACTAACATCGGATTCCTTAAGAAATATTACCTTCTTCTTCTACATACAGAAACCACGATCCATACCTTCCAAATCTGAAAGCATATCCTTTGACTCAAGAACAAGCATCTCCTTCTTATCTATGTGACCAAGCCTATCAAGCCACATCTCTAAATCTACAGCTGAAGTAGAAAACCCAGAAAGAGAATCAGTAGTACAAGTAGATAGATAAAGCATACCTACTTTCTTACCTCTAGCTACAACAAGTGTACCCTTGGTAACCTTCCAAGAGTCCCCTGTGAGAGTTACTGTGCAACCCTCATCACCCAAACTTCTAACAAAAATCAAATTTCATTCTAGAACTGGGACATGCATGACTTCTTTTAACACGCATGTGTTACCTGTCTGAAGTTTCAGCTTCACTTTCCCTTTGCCAACAATCTGACAAGGCTTACCATCCCCTACATAAATTTCTCCAAAATTTCCCTGGACATACTCATGAAAAAATTCCCTATGTGGGGATGCATGAAAAGAGGCACTAGAATCTAAAACCCAAGAATCTACTTTATCCAAAGAACATACCAGAACATCCCGTGCAGTGTAATCTGCAACATCTACTTCTTCTTCATGTTCTTCATGCTGATCTATACCCAATCTGCAATCTCTCTTTAAGTGCCCTTACTTTCCACACTTCCAGCAGGTTATTCTGCCATACCTGGACTTGGATCTTCTGCCTGTCTTGGACCTTGATCTCCCATGCTCTATCTTTTCTCTTTGTCTTCCTCTGCCTTCAATACTCAAAGCATTTCTTGATGATTCACTTGTGTTATTCCTGCGTATCTCTTCATTTAAGATCACACTTACAACATCATCCACTTTTAAGACTTTTGAAGGAGACACAGTATTAGAAACTGCCATTACCAAACCTTCCCAACTTTTAGGTAATGAACACAAGATTAAGAGAGCTCTAATTTCATCATCAAATACAATATTGACTGAACTTAACTGGTTTACCAAACCATGGAAATCACTAAGATGGCTATGAACAGATCCACCTTCCAACATTTGCAAATTAAATAAACGCTTCATAAGAAATACCTTATTAGAAGCTGAGGGTTTTTCATATAAATTTGCCAAAGATTCCATCAACTCCACCATTGTCTTACATTGTGATAAGCTGGAAATCACAGATGATGCAAGAATCAATCTAATTGATCCCAGAGCCTTCCGATCAAGAACCTCCCATTCTTCATCTTTCATATCTGAGGGTTTGCAAATAACCCCTCCCAATGGTAAGTACAAATCTTTTTGATACAGATAATCCTCAATCTGCATCCTCCACAATTGGTAGTTCTTGCCATTAAACTTTTCCATCCGTAGCTTACTATCTTCTGTCATTGCTCAACTCCCACTCAAACAGAAACCCTGTGAGTACCTGTAATCAAAACACACTAACCAGATCTAATCCAATCTGTTAGTATCCCAACCAAAAGCTATGATACCACTTGTCAGGGAAGTCCAAGAACAAACACACCTCTGTTCTGATTCCTCTTGTTGGATCTTGCTCCTCAGAAAGAGCATAGTATGATTACCAAATATAAGCAATTAAATATGCAGAAATAACCAGAAACACAAGTAGCTAGAATTCATCAATAGCACAGAATATGAGAGACAATACACTATCTTGTATTAACACTTTACAGAAAAGAATACAACAAAGAGCCACCACACTCTTTTACCTTACAGAGGTTTGCCACACCTCAAGTGTACAGTAATTCTTCTCACACAACACTCTCCTACACAAAAAATGGTCCCAACAACCAACTCACAAACAGAATTGGTGTTCACCTCTCCAACTAGTCAGTAATAACCCTGCCAGTTCACCAAGCACTCAATAGTACTTCAAGTTGATCTCCCATGAACTTGCAACCTGCAATTCAATAGACCATACTCACATGTAAATCTCCTATGAGCTTGCAACAACCTGTAACTCAATGATCTTACAAATGGAAGCAACTTACTTGCCTTCCTTTCTATCTCATGCCTTAATTACAATACATGCCAATGGGTCTATAAATAGATCCCTAACTCAAACACTAACTTAGACTCTTAATTTAGACAATTATCCTCACAACCAAAGACTCTAACTGGCCTTTACATGCAAACACTTCATTCACTTAACTAATTGTCCATGTAACGAGTAGTTCTGGAACACACAGGCGACTGACGTCGGTCCCTGCTAGTCTGGTTCTGCCGACGTCGGCCGACTCCCTGCCGTCGCCGGTGGCCTTCTGCACTGGTCACGACTGACGTCGATCCTGCTATCGACGTCGGTGCTCCTGTATCTCAACAACCTTCCTGTTCCACCTGTTTGCAAAGAGTTGAAGCTTTTAGCTCCACAACTCAACATTTCCTATCAAATCTTCTGCATAAGACACATGCCTTTGTTATTTATTGTTGGTAGCATCATAAATGGAAATACAGATCCAATGCATCTAAAATTTACTTCCAATTCTAATCTAGTCAAATTTTGGACCAATAATAAGGTATTTTGATCAATTTGAGTAATTTATGCACAAAGTACTTAATCATGCTTAAGAGATAATTAATCCAAATCAAGGCCTAAAAAAAAATTCCATGGAAAACTTGTTGAATACTTTTTTTTGGAAATGAATATTAAATAATTGTATCATTAGGTGACCTCATTTCTTGGGAAGACATTCTTAGGCCATAAATGCCACAAATATTAGGATTCATGCCCTCCATGCCTCATCAATTCCTTCCATGATGCCCTCTATGCCTCTTAATTTCTCCTTCTTCCAATGTCATGATGAGGATAATTACAAACTTAAATCAAAAAATTGAATTAATCCTGAATGACACATCTCAATCTTGAGATGGATGGTTGAGGTTAATTATAATCAAATCCAAAAATCTATAAATAAGAGGCCTCACAAAATCATTTCTAAGCTATTTTGGTGCAAAGTTACTATGCTTAAATATCTTCAAGGACTTGATTATGGAAATTTATAATTCTAATTTTTTTCCAAGCCAATCCAAGCCATAAGGTGCCAAGTAGAGATGGAGGTAGCCAAGCTTCCATTGCCAAGGACTTCATGAGCACAAGTCAAGCCAGCCACCACTACAAATGCATTTGAAGCATCCAAGGAAGGTGAAGGAATTATTGTGTTTTCATTCCTTACTTTTTAGTTGTGTTTGTCATTTTATTTTTTAACTAAGCTCTCCCTAGTGTTTAGGCCTAGAGATGTTATTCTATTATTGTGTTTATTTCATTTTTCTTTCATTTTGGAACTAACACAATACTAACCATCCTCTCTTGAGTCAAATTCCTAGATCACAATGTATTAAACTAGAATTTAAAGTCTGGTTAGTTTTTAGTTGTTAGTTGGAGGGATAGAACATGATGTCCATCATGGCATCCAAGAAAACATGAATAATACATGATATGTATCATGGCATTACAAATAATCAAAAGAAATAAATCAAAAATCACATAAATTAAGAATCAAGAAGTGGCTAAGAGTGGCCAAGGGGCCAATCAAACAATAGACATGGGCACATGTAACGTAAATTAGAAATCAAGCATACAAGGCATGTTCAAATGCCACATACACATATAGTTAAAACAATCAAGTTGGAATGGAAGCCATAATCACATAGAGGAGTATAGGTAAAGTACATTATCAAATATCCTAAGTCACACACATGAATATAAGAAAAAGACATTGGTAAATGTCCTAAGGCACATTTCAAAAATAAGAAAGAATTGAGAAAATTAAAAAAATCTAACTATGCTAAGCAAGAAAATAAAGCATGTAAGGAACTGGAAGATACACTCACAGCTAACTAATAAAAGCAAGAGTGAAAGTATGTAAGACATGTTAGTACAATACTAGATATATGATAAGAAATACACAAGTGCTATATACTAATGTGTGTTGATAGAGTAATTTGTGTATGCTAGTGAATAATGTATATCAACATGATAAATAGATTGTGTGTTGTAGTAACGACATAACTTGGATGGTGTAGTCATGTAGAGGATTCTCCTAATAGGTATGTATATCGATGTGTGTCTTTAATGTAGAAGTAGGATGCCCCCTCAATGGGTAGAGTGAAGTAATCAAATAGTAGGATGTAACTTCACACACTCAAAGAAAGATCAAGTGAAGCATGGTAATGTAGATAAATTAACAAATAATAAGCATAAAATAGTTAATGTAAGTCTAACATAGTAGTAGCAATGTAAATCATGGATGATGCATATAAATGAAATGTTTTTCGTGTTTTTTTATATATTTGAATGTTTTTATGTTGTAAAATATTTTTAGTTATGTATAATCAAGTGTAAGAAACTATGTATAGGTAAGCAGGGAAAGGATGATACTAATTGATGAGTCTCATGGGATACTCCCTATCATGGTGTTTTGTATCAAGGAGAGGGATCATGCATGATCATGAAGCATGATGAAAATGATAAGACCATGGCTTTAAAAGTTGTATATGTTGTAAATAATTTTAAATCCTTGAAGTATAAACCAAATATGGGGTCCCCCTATAATTATAAGAAGTGGATACAACTATAGGGCTCTTTAGGACCCATCTAGTAGTAGGAGAATCTCTCTAAACATGTGCTCTATGTGTAGATGCATGATATCTCATTGAGACTACCCTGGGTGTCAATACTATATCTTGAAGTTGTCTAGAATACTATACCTATGGAGGTGTATGAACCTTGTGTGTTATGATGGATTGCTCAATTATGTCTAAATATGTATTGGGTGAGGAGCTATAACTGGTGGAGAAACTAGAACTAGAAGTTGTACTAAAAATGATGACTATATTGTAGAAGATGGCTCTGAAGTGGGGAGTGAAACTCATATGCACTCCACCAAATGTAATAACCTGGTTAACATGAATGAATTTCATGCATCTATGAACTATAAAAGGTACTACTTAAATTTTCTAAATCCATGGTCAACCAAGTAACATATTAAAAACTCCTACACTTAGCACTATAGTGAATGGTGTAGAGATGTGTGTTAGACCAACTTATAAAGGAATTAAAATCACACCCAATGAATTATGTATATGCCCATTTAATCTATTGATAACTATGCCTATTAGTGTAATATTCTACTTTGAATATCCCAAATGCTACAATAATGTCATAGTGCATATGTTCATACTAGATCCATTATCTATGAGAACATTATGAATATGATGATTATGAATGTGAGCTATAATAAAGGGTGAATGATAATTTGAATCATCCTTGATGATCTCCTTCTTTGAGAAGGAGATGGAAGGTTTAGCTAGAAACCTAGAACTGTATACACTAGTCATGTTACTTAAAGGATGTGTCTCAACTGAAAGTGCCCTATATGTATCTAGTGGTGGATGTGCATGATATGCATGCTGAACCCCTGATGTGTCCCCTATCTTCTATTTAGAATGATGTGTAAAAGGATCTAAAAATATTTTTAATGTGGTATCTTGTGTTTAATTTGTTGGAGAAGGCACAACTGAAGTACCAAGATCAATATGATTGCCATCTATTAAATCATGTATCTTATGTCTCAAACTAATGAATCTATCTATTGTATGGCTTGGTGTCCTATGAAAATCACAAAATTCATGCTGATCATATCCCTATGGAAGAGGTTTTGTTGGGTCAACTTCCTAAATAGGAAGGAGAGATATGATGTTATCATTTAATAGTTACTGTAAAACTCTAGATAGATAAACTGGTAGATTGGTAAATGTACGCCAACAAGGTGTTGATAAAACCACTCAATAAAGGGGATCTAAAGCTACATTAACTATAGGTTGATTTTGAATCTTTTTATCATTGACCTTTACTTTATATGTGACTTTGATGTTACTCTTGTTTGTTGTGTCTCAGATACTTATGTACTTGAGTTTTCCCATTGAAATTAACTTAACTTCTCTTTCCTTTAGTGTGTGACACAATTTAGTGAAGGAAGAGAATCTTTTAAACATAATTGATTCTTTCAAATCTCATAGAAGACTCTACTTTAAGAGATCCTATAACTCTTAATTATCCATGGGGCTAGTCATCTTAGCTAAGATAGTCTTATATCAAAGAATATAATCTATGAGATGCTCATTTGACCTTTACTTCTATCATGCAACTTGAGATTATGAAACTTTATCACCAATTTTAATGTTTAAATAATCTAGGAACATGTTGTTTAAAGGAATGAATGCACTGACTAAATGACTTGATAAACTATAGAACCATTGTAAAGCATAATCCTTTAGGCTCCATGGAAAAAGCCTAGTAAGTAGCCAGTCATTTGGTACATGATCCAAGAATGCTACATAAAAATTCTCAAATGTGTCTTTAGATCACCCTTACCATCATATAGAGTAAGCTTGGGTTAAACAAAACCTTGTGACAAGGGTGTAGAAGTAATGTGATGTGCCAATGGTGTATGTAGAAGAGTAGAAGAATCCAAGGCCTGCATAGGTCCAGTGGCACTTTGCTCAAGATGTATCACCTTGGATTGAAGGGATCTTATCTCCTACACAAGGACTACTACATCAAGAGATAGAGATATACTAGTTGTAGCTAGCGGCATAGAGTCAGGTTGGGTTACTTAGGGGGTTGTTAAGACATAGTTACTCCTATAGTGTCATTTATAACTAGATGCTCTGTGGTTTGAGAAGATTGACCATTGTTCATTTTTTTTGTTCTTTTAGTAGTATTTTAAGCATGTCATCTTGCATGTCAGGGTGTTCAGTTAAAAGTTCTTAAGGTCCCTTTTATTAGTTTCATCAAAAATGGTATATTAGGTGATTGGTAAAGTAGGAATTGATCTAATTATTTGCAAATAATTGTAATAGGCAAAGTGCGATATAAAGAAAATATTGAATGTGGTAAATGTTGAGTGATAACAATAGGTAACTATAGATTTAATAAAAAGGATACAAAGCTCACAAACATGTATGATGATACCTTAAGAATAAATAGGACCTAGTATATTCAGCTAGGGTTTGAAAGATGATGATTTTGACAATTTACTATGAAATTTTGAAATTGAATGTGAATTTCTAAGTAGAATATGTAACTAAAAAATCAAAAATTTATTGGAAAATTAGTGATTTAATAGGACCTAGTAGATGCAACTAGGGTTTACAAAAATAAATGTTTTTGAAAATTACTATTAAATTTTTTAATTTTGAAGGGATTTTATGATTTTAATATGCTATTAAAAATTCAAAAATTAATTAGAAAATTACTGAAAAAATACTGAGACCTAGTATGGGCAACTAGGGTTTGAAAGAAATTTATTTTAAAATTTTAAATGAATTTATGATTTAAATATTCAATTAAAAATTCAATAATTTATTGGAAAAATCAATATGAATTTTACCCTAGGGTTTCTAAGGTTTTTGTGTGTAAACAAGGTAAGTCGGGCTCACCAAATGTTTTAGCAATTTTCAGAATATTAGGGTTTTATTCCTTATTTGGTTAAATGTTTTGTATTGATAAATTAGTAAATAATATGAAATAAATAAGAATAATTTTTGAAATTTCTTTGTAATTATAGATTTTATAAAAATAGTAATAAAAGGAATAAAATAAGACTTAGATTAAACTATGTTGAGCCGACTGAGACAAGGTCTAATATTGAGTTTGTAATCCTGGGAAACTATCATAAATAAGATTATAGATTTTTTTTTATTGCATAGGAGCATCAAAAGTGGATAGGAGTGGCACCGACACTATAGTCCTTATCTAGCGCTATTATCTTGAGGAGTTAAACTTTCTAGATTTTATTTCGCAGGTCTGTGTGACACTGTCTCTAAATTTTTGAAGCCTAATTGTTAGAAATTCTCCCTATATATCTGATTTTATTCATTTTGATTCATTAAATTCATTTGAATAAAAATTTGGTGAATAGGTAAAAAGGGGTTAGTGTGTGTAAGATTCAATGGATGTGTTTCACACCCCATGTGTGGGCACACTACCTACATACCAATACTATGAATAGGGATCAATCCATATGTAGTTATCCCTTTGAAAGGTCTTGGTGTAATTATTATATGATAATGCAATAAATGATATATTAGATGTACTTGGGATGGATATGGATTGATTCATATATTTAGATGTGTTTAGGATTGTACTGGATGGTTGTATGCAGAGAATAGGGAAGATTGCCTGAGTGGTTTCACTTGTATTCTTGATTGCTTTTTGATATTTTCCAACCCCTTTCTAAATTATATTTTAATGGGATTAAATAGGTATCTATTGGTCATCAATTGAATTTTCTCATGTTCGGCCGATAAGGATAAGGATGGGAAACTAGAATGAATTGACCATTGGGTCCAAAAATGAGCTTGGACAAGAGTGTCAAAAGTAGATAGGAGTGACATTGGTGCTATTATCCTAGTGTGTCACTATTTTCCTTAGTATATGATACCTAGGGGGATAGGTTTTTCATGAAAAGAGGGTCTTATATCAGCTAGGGTCAAGTCTAGAAGGCTACGAATGATTGGGAATCAATGAAAGATGCCTAGAAGGGTCATGAGGGAAATCAAGAGGATCCTAATGGGTTAGATGTCATTATCCATGCTAAAGTTACCAATTTTTACATTTTATATGACTACACAAGTCATATAGATACCCTAATTAACTAGGTAGACTTGGGTGATTGAACTAATTGTTTATGCCTGAGTTAGCTTATTTTGGTTATCCTTTTAATTCCCCTTATCTTTCAATACTATAACCCCTCTGTTCTAACCATCTACTTGGGATCTCTATTTTATATGCATATATCATCTCACATTCAAGTTTGGAGTTAGATTGGATATGATCCTATAAGTGGTGATTAGGGGTACTTTAACTGTAAATCGATTCTTACATAGGCCCATGAGCAAGAGGAGGGATTCTATATTATGTTGGTAACTAGGTTGACCTCTCTTGAATCCCAATCACCCTCTTAAGGTAGTCATCTTCATAACATATGAACCTTCCTTACATGTTTTAAGTTTAATTATATGTAATTGTTTGGGGAAACCTTTTGAAGACTAAGTATAAAGTTGGTCTTCTGAGCTTGGTCATGGTTTCAAACATGTGCCTGAACTTGACTGAGATTTCTTCTTCTCATAGCCTCATTGGCCTCCTATGGATTTATGCAACATTTGACCTTTATTCTATGCATTAAGATTGGGAATAAGGGAAAAGACTATAGGTGGTGATTATATAGTCCTATGAAGTTACTAATTTGGAAATTAAAGCCTACTATGGGGTGGGAATAGATTGATAATGCCATTACATAGAAAATGTTTTTGTGGGATCTCATATGGATTATTAATCATTGTTCAAGACCACCCATGGGAATCCTAGACATATTTATCTATATAATCAACAAGGCAAAGTAATAGGAGATAATTATCAGATATATGGAGAGTAATCTAAAACCCAAGATTTCATAAAAACCTTAAACAATGCTAATGAATCTTGAACTTTGCTAAAAGGCTTATGAAAGTATTGAGAGCTAGTCTATGGTTTTCTGGCCTTGAGATCCCTAATGAGGTTTGTTCCTTATAAAAGATGGGATCATCTAAAATTTTACAACACCTATAAATTCTCCATATTGTTCTTATGATATCTAACAACCATCAACCATTAAACAACCTATTCACACTTGCTATTGAGGTCAATTCACATAGGCAGTCCCACCTGAAGACAAGAGATTTGGAAGAGTTGAAGGTTAATTAATAACTCAATTGTGATAAGGAGTATATAAGACCTAAATTATTCCAATAAACCCATCATCTAACCTCAAACCACTACTTTCTTCTAGATATATGCATCAAAGGCTCTTCATCATCAAGAAACCGCTACCTACAACCTATAAATTTTGACAACCTAGCGGTTTCTTTCTCCCATGGTATAAAACATGAAAAATAGTGGTGTATAATGTAGTTATAGGATCTTTAAAAATTTTATAAGACATATAAAACCATAATTTTCATTAAATAAGTTAGAAATGCACTAAAACCATTCTAAGATTGACCCTGTGTGGATGTAGAAGATTAGTTTGACTACCTAGGTTCTTAATTATTGTTCATAAATCATGGAGCATAAATTTAAAAACTAATTCCAAGGATTATAATACCATTATATGCCCTTCCTTTAACCAAAATATTAGGTCACCATTTTCTCTCTCCTATCCATACTAAGCAAGAACATGAAAGACTATCCAAGGCTACCAACAAGAGTGATGAATAGAAAGGGATAGTTTTTGGATTTTTTGACTCTAAAACTCATGTATTATCTTCTATAATACCTAAAATGAGTTCCCTATAAAATTTCATAACCTTTTTTAACTATGACCATAATGTACAAATCTGTAAAAGCCTATAAACACCTACAAAACATCCTTTTCTTACATTTTCTCAGGTTTTAGATATTCAAATGTTATTGGTGGGTAGGAGTGAAATAAGGATCCAAAAAATGCTGTTAAATAGGGATTATAGGTGGATGGAAGGTGAAAATCCATTTTTCACATGTGTGGGCCCTCTTGGTGGTGAATATAAGTATTTAACTTATAAAAAAAGACCCTTTTGCATATAAAACCATTATATAATGGCATTATGGTGATAATGAGACCCATTTAAATGTATTTTGACTTTGATAACGATTTAGTTGTGTTATAAGGGCCATAACAATACCATCCCATGGTGTAAATACGCTATGAAGGAAATTATGCATGATTTCAATATGAAATGTCAATTGAGGGTTACCTTAACATTTCATAAAATACCTTAAAACATGTTAAGGACTTAAACAAGTTCATCGTATTGTCTTTATACCATCTTTAATCCTCTAATTTTTCCATATTTTTTATGTTATCAACATGCTTATCTAGGTTCAAAACTAGGCATGATTTGTAACATTTGAGTCATCTTTAATATGAGTGATTTTAGATCATTAGTACCAACGCAAAACTTGTCATGGGATCTTATACATAGATAACACAAAATAGAAACTTGACATAGGCTCAAAAAGGGTAAGAAAATGACCACCATGACACTTCTTGACATAGGTATACCACTTGAACATGCTACCTCTAACTTGATGACAAGTGACCCCTTCTTGAACTACCCTGACACTTCAAAAGACAATAAGTTTACCAAATCATGAGATTAAGTTCTCATGGGCATAGGTTGACCCTTTGTAAGGCCAAAGGTATAAAGTATTATATATGTAATTAGAAATACATCATGTCTATAAATCAATCCTAGATTAGAAAATATAGAGCATACCTACACTTAAGATTGGGAATACATTTGTTAAGCAGGGGCATGGCCAATATGGGGATCTACTAGACTTGATTAGGGGATCGCTTGTCACAATACACCATGTTAGGAAGGGTTACAAAGCCTATATGCTAATGCAATCATGCAATAAGCCTAAAAGAGTCCTAGGTTTAATGTTCACTCTATTATAATAACAAGAAAGTAAATCTAATCTAGTACTCACCAAAGCTTGTGGCATAATGTGGGGGTTAGAATGGAAACAAACTAAATTAAACATGCATAGAAGACATATACTTACATCAATGTATATGAAATCTTAATGCATGGAATAAATAAGTCATCTATCTACTCTTATAAATGAGAAATAAATTTAGGAATACTAACCTTGAATATGAAACCATCGAGCCTCAATATCTCCCTTGGCCAAGATGCTTCGTAAGAGATTGTTATGGTATGTAATGATAATGAAGACAAATAATCTCTAGGCTACATAACCTATATATGCATCAAAAATACTTTTCCACAAGACAAGATCCATATCTCCAAATAAAGTATGGAACCCTAAGTTTTATTCCTCAAGTAGAATGGTCAATAAGTAGATGTTCATTTATACTTATTCTTCTTCACTTCTTTTCTTACAAATGGTTGGAAATGAACTTGTATATATATGCAGATCTTGCCCTAAATACTCTCATAAATGTTAGTTATATAGGGTTGACCTAGTTGACCTTATATGTTTTTAAGGATAATTTACTAGGTCTAAGTTAGGTTGGATGAAAGGCTAACAAAATCAAAGAGTGAAAAATACTGCTAGACTATACAGGGTTGACCCAATCGACCCTGTACAATTGACTATCCAAAATGGAATTAAGGTAATAAAAGGAGGATAATACATGGTAAATGATTGTAATGGGTAATATTGAGAATAATAATCTTAGGGTAAATGGTTTTAGGAGATGAGTGTGAATATGGAAAGTGGTGAAAGGGACAAAAATCTTATGAAGCACCAATGGTCTGCCCACCCATTTCCTAATGTACCCCTTAAGGCATGAATTTAAAAATATTGGGACTCAATGGGTTCCTGTAAGATACAAAGTGTCATTAATAAATAAAATTTTAAAAATAGTATGTGTATACATAATCCCCACTCTAAGCTCATCATGAGTCGCGTAAGTGAAACACAAGATGGTGCTTTAGCAAATAGAACATAATAACACATAACATTGATGTTAATTAAAGTGTAGTAAGTAGAAAATAAGATAAAGGAAATGATAGAATTGAAAAACACATAAATTTACTTACCTTAGTGTTGTAGCTAAAGAAGTAGATTGCAAGAAATGTGAAGGCATCCAATGTGAAGAACACTAGGCAAACCTATAGAAGTTAATGTAAAAAATAGCCAAAAATTGAAATTTTTGGAAGATAAGCATATGATAGTGGAAAAGATTCTCTATGTCATCACGAATACAATGCATTTTACATTTTGAAAAATAGATGAATAGAAACAAAGATATAGGAAAAATAAGGAATCTATTTAAAAATAATTAAAGAATTTGAATTTTGAAAAGTGTTTTTAAATAGGGGAAAGATAAGTCATTTTGTTATTTTGACTTGTGAAAGAGAAAGAAAGAGCTCTAGAGACCAAATGAGATAGGATGGTGAGGAGATGATAGGCTAGATGAGGAGGGGCTCTAGGAGTGGTAACGGGTTTACTATAGGTATGTAGCTATGAATATTAAGCTATTTTTTGAATATTTTTTTGAATTTAGCATATTTTTATAAAAATGTAATTTTTAGCATTTATAGATGTTAAAATTAAAAAAATTAAATTCTATAGGTAGGAAAAACTAATTAGGAAAATGGGTTTGAAAGAATTAGGAAGAAAATTTTTAGAAGGCACTTTTTTAGAAAAATGTAAAGGGTTGGTAGCTAAAAACAATTGGGTCAACCTAATCAATCCAATAAGCTGAAAATAGGCAAAATCCACACTGCCGACCTAGTAGGTGTGTGCCAACCCTATACATTTTGTAGACTGCCAACCTAGTATAATTTTCCAATTGATCCAAAAAGTCCAAAATGATAATGAATTACTAGGGAGGGGAGAATAAAAGGGTTGAGTTATATTTTTAAGTCAACCAAGCGAAAAATAGGGAAATTTTGGTCAAACTAAGTTGACTAAAGAACCAAAATTAGACAAAAATGCATGTAAAAGGCTGAAATAAGGCTAAAATGGCCTAAAATGACCAAGTAAGGGCAAAAAGGACTGAATAGGATAAAAATAGGTAATAATGAATGAATTAAATTAGTTTAGGCTTATTATTTATTAAAATTATAAAAAGAATGTATTTTGACTATACATGATAATGAGAATCTAATACATCTTTTATTGTTTCTTGGTTGGAGGGATAACCCTAGTTTTGGAGATTGGTAGATGTGTCTTGGATACCAAATCTATTATAGAATCTAACCATAGGTGATAGAGATAGGCTAGTAGTTTTAGGCCTAGGAGGGATAGTTGACATGTGTAGGATTCCCCTAAGTGTGGATCTATTAGTCATGTTCATTGGATGCTGGGAATGATTGACTAACACCTTATGATGGGAGGTGGATGGGGACATGGTAGAGGTAAATATCAATTTGAAGGATGTGCATGTCATCATATGACTACTAGTAGTAGGATCATCAGTGACTACAAGCATACTATGTAGCTTAGAGGAAAGGAGATCCTTAGCTATGTGGGCTATAAGCTCAAATACAATATTAAAAGGTGGGAAAGTTAGTATGTTTGATGTATATGAATCATAAATTTATGATATCTAGAAGGTTGTGATATGACTTATGACATAGTGAGTGTTATGTCATAAGTCAGATGGTAAGGTACCACTATTCATGGTATCTTTGAGTAATAGGATTCTAAAGGAGGGTATACTATATGATCTTAGTTCTATCATCTAGGTCTAGCTCATACATGATCTATATGAGGTTTTAGTCAGAGGGTATAAATCCATAAGATCAATCATATTATTGATAGCTTGGATCTATGAGAGGTTTCTAATGTATCGATCAATTGGATTTCCCCATGTGGTCGATGATAGGTCACCTTGAGTATGGAGATGGAGAGAGGACAAAGTAGTGTGAGTTATGCCCTACATGGTAGTGTTATAGACTTTGAGACATGCAGGCATAGTGTGGTATCCATATGGGCATATAATGACTACATGGCCAAGCTAGTACATAGTTTCACCATCTACAATGAGGATAGAGGTTATTAGATACTATACTTGGTGGATAGAGCCACATCCAATAACACAAGTGCTAAGATAGATGGGATTACCCAATCTAGTGGCATCAATATTGATGCCTAACTAGTGGGCTCAACATGTGAGAGATCCATAGGGGAGGAAGGGACTAGGGCCACTAGTGATGAGGTTGATATTCAAACCATGTTGTGAGTGACCATGTATTGGGAAATAATGATAAGGAGCAAAGAAAGAGGAGAGAGATGCAAAGGTAGTAACACTAGAGATACCACTAAGGACATGAAATCAATGGAGGTAGGAGTAAGAGAGAGTGGAGACTATCACCATCCCTAATGACCCATTAGGTGAGTCAGAGGAGAGATAGATGATATAAATACCACTCAGGCATAAGTTGAGATAGATGTGATCTATGATAGCTAGATTTTAACTGAGGAGGTGACTTATAAAGGAGGTGTTAGGATACCATAAATATATAGAGACTATGCTAGGTGGTCATGTAGATGGTAATACCATAGTGGTTGAGACACAAATAGGTAATAAAGATGATTAAATTATTGCTTTATTTTTCATTTTTAGAAATAAAGACTAGAGGTAGATTGATATTGTGAGATATGAAAATGATATAATATTTATTTGGGTGTGATTTTGTAGGCATCACTAGGGATGATGAGAGATGGGGTCCCTTATGAATGGATTAATCTATAAAATCCTAGATGAGACTCTAAAAATGTATGACCCTACTTCAATAGAGGACTTGAGTTAACCATCTACCCTAGCTCATTTGAGCTAGTTCAAATTAGCAAGGGAGGTAGTGAGGTAAATATGAGCATAGAGGGAGAGGATGTAGCCACCATCAAAGATGGGTGTAGGAGAGATATGGGCTTGGTGGGTCTTGGTTAACAAGAGATATACACATTTATTTTTAGTGATGCAGATGACACAGGCACATATAGTGATGCAAATCCAGTTGATGTAGCCACATAGAGTGACCCAGACTGAGTTAGTCAGGTACAAATATAGATAACACATCTATTAGGATAGGTAGAGGGATTTAGATCTTAAACAACATCCTTATATTTTACTATTTAGAGGAGTCAATATGAGGCCTCAATAGGTAACATGGCTAGGATATGATAGATATATAGGATGGGGCATAGCCATAGCCCTAGAACATTATATATATATGGTTGTAATTGTATCAAAACTTATGATATATATATATATATATATATGTATATGTATGTGTGTGTGTATATATATATATATATATATATATATATATATATATATATATATATATACATATACATATATATATATATGTATGTATGTATATACATACATACATACATATATATATATATATATATATATATATATATATATATATATGTATATATATGTATGTGTATATATATATATATGTATATATATATGTATGTATATACGTATATATATATATGTATGTATGTATGTATGTATATATATATGTATATGTATATATATATGTGTGTGTGTGTGTGTGTGTGTATATATATATATATATATACACACACACTACATATACATATATATACACACATATATATACATATATATATACATATATATATATATACATACATATTTATTTATATATATATATATACATATATACATATATATAGATACACACACACACACACACATATGATGTATCATTTTGACATATTAATGTTGATTATGTATGTTTTTGTTATCATGGTTGTGGTTGTGGATGTGTTGGATATATTTATTTCTATTACATGTATATATCTCTTGTTGTATATGCTATAATAAATATATGAGATGTGGTTTCTTTTATAGCATTATGTAGAACACATGCATGGGTAAAAATAAATAGGCAAAAAGGACTTGGAAACATATAATCAATAAATATTTATTACACACTATTTCAAGTTGGGAAGTGTGCAATAACAATAAAATGACTAACTATAAAGAACCAAGTGATGGTAAAACAAGATGGAAAAAAAAGAATTTGTTTTTAAACCAAACTGAAAGATTTTTTCACCAAATTAAAATAATTAAAATCATACTAAATCACATTGGGAAGTATGAAAATAATGTAATAAAATGAAAGTTATGTCAAAGAGCATAAATGGTATAAACTAAAATTAATTAAGTCAATCAATTATACTAAATCATGTTGGGAGGTATAAGAGAAAAATAAAATTTGCAAAATATCAATCTTAAATTGATCACACTAATTCAAGTTGGGAAGTATGAAAAATTCAATAAATGGTTATATTCTTACATGCACTCAGAGAATAAGAAGATAAAAGTGAAAGAGAAATGAAGTAATCATAAAACATAATAAATAAAGATAGGAAGTATGTCAATGATGTGTAACATCATAATCATTCACATATTATCTCATATATGACACATGTAATTTTATTTGTGACTTGGATTATTGGAAAATTTTGTGAGGAATGTCAGGTCCTATATATGGTCTTACACTAAAACTCAAAAAGAGAACACCATTTTGGTGGAAAAATTAGGATAAATAAGGTAACAAAGGATGTGGGTAATAGGAAGGAAAAAGGTGGTAATTTGTGAGGATGGCCAGGTCTTATCCATGGTCTTATAATGAAAATCACAAATGAGATACCAAGGGGAGTGATCAGTAGACAAAACAATATTTCTCAAGAGGAAATATGAGGGAAATAGGGAATGAAAAAGGGAGTGTAAAAATCAAGACTTATGCATCTTATGAGAAGACCTTAGGATACAAGAGGCATATTAAGGACATGAGAATACACTAAGTGACTAGTGACCATCAATGTACAAAGGAAACATGCTCGTTATAGACATAAATCTTTATAGGAAAATAAGTGTGCTACTAAGATCAACTCATAAAGCTAGATTAGTACAAAAAAAATTAAAATAGATCTACCTTCCCATAATGTGTTCCTCATTCCTTAGGACCCCTTACAGAGTCATCAGTCTACTACAAATATTAGTTACTTACATGAGATATTAGGTATCTCTAAAATATTTTTTTATTCTCCTCTTCTAATCTACTGGCCTACCGCACTCCAAAGGACCTCAACTATATCATGAGGCTAATTGTGGAGTTTTATCTTTGACTATAATAAGGAGATGTGCTTTGAATCACATCTTTTAGTCTGATTTTGACTTTTAAGAATATTTTTGCCTTTTGTATCATTATCTTTTGTTTAAATGATTTGGATTTTAAATTTTTATGGATTTTTAAAATTTCTCCTCCATATGGATTTGGAATGACCAATCATGAGAGATGTAATGATACACAAAAATGAGATATAGGCTTAGGATAAAGGAATATAAGTAACCAAAGACAAAGATTGGCTAGGACACTTAGTCTAAACAATGAATTAGTATATGATCTCAAGTCTCAACCTTGTATATGTTTAGTTTTTGAAAAAGGAAGAAGGTAAAAAGGAGATCCAAAGTGGACCAGTGAAAGGAAAGTATAATGAAATTCATTGTTTGCTAACTACTCACATGGTAAAATGAGATTAGGACCAAAGGGAACAAGGTTTATATAAACAATTCACAATGAGAATTATCTATGAAAATTAGAGATAGGAAATAAAACAATCATGAAGACACAAGAAGAGAGTTTTGAGAAAAACTCAAGATATAAAGAGATATCAATGATAAATAAACACAATCATATGTGAATATAAATGAAAATATAAGAAAAATATAGTACAAAATAGTGAAGAATCACCATATATGAAAAATATGAATTTGACATAGTTTAAAATGATATAGCAAATAGATAATAATGAATTTGAGCACACACCCAATCAAAATCAAAATGTAAAGTCACCATGAATATACTCATAAATACTAATAAATATTCCCACCCACATTATCCAAGACATCATATATGTCTCTATGAAGCTAGATACGAATGGTTGCTAATGTCTCATCAATCTTTGTTGAAAACTAGTAAAATATTTCTCTTCTAATCTCCTCAATTGAAAAAGTAGGAAAGCTTAAAAGATCATGCTAAGGAAAATTAGGCAAATAATGCTCAATAGAATGTGTGGGAGTGGGTTCTAAGGGACATTCAAGAATAATGGGTGGATAAGTAACCATGGGTGAGGGAATCATGGGTTGAGAAGGATCCATAGGTGAGGGAAGGTCCACAGGTGAAGGAATCATGGGTGGAGGCACAAAAGGTGATAAGGGCCCATAAGAGGGGATGGAACCACTATATGTGGATCCATGGGAGAAGGAGGATCCTTCTTGTGGGAAAAACTTATGGGAGGAATAGAATAAGGTTTGGAAATATATACAAGGTGATCCTTAAGGTGTTGTTAAAGGATGTAGCAATGAATGGTGTGATGGGTTCCACATTAGTGCCAAAGACAATACACTTCACCATAACTATGTAAATATTTAGGTAGAACCTTTAGGGGAGGTGTTATTTTGTCTAAATTAGGAGAAGAAGGATGCAAATTATTAATATACTATCACAACTTGTGACAATGGGTAGAATAATGATTATCTATCCCATGGAAGTAATAGATATGCTTGTGAGTGGTATTAGGAGAAGCACTCATAAAAAGTAGTATAAAGAGAGTGGAAGAAGTTAGAGAATACTCATTGGCCCATTTTGTGGGAAAAGGATCCATCTTAGGCAAGGGAAACAAACCATCACCAATGGAAGGTGGTGATGTAGGAGGAATGGAACTAGGCTCAATGGAAGGATCAACGAGATGAGAAGTAGGGATAGACTCAATAATAACAAAAGTGGGAATAGGCTCAACTATAGTAGGAGTGGGAATGGGATTTGATAAGGGCTCTAATAAATAACCATCATCATCATCTAGGGTATGAATATCAAAGACATAAGTAGGTATAACCTTGTCATCTAAGGAAGTGTAGTGAATAGAATGTCGAGTCTTGCCTAAGACTATGATAATATCATCAAAAAGAGGCTTATGAGAATAAGGATGCAAGAAATCAAGAAGATATGAGATGATATGGGGTAATAGATCAAAAGTTTTAATATTTAGGTTAATCTCATTGGGCTCATCATCATCAAAATCTAGGAGGTTAGGAAGAATGTTCCTAATGCATTTGGGATGACCATTATAACTTCAAGTTGAATTAATGGGAAAATTAAAATGCTAAGACACATAAAATGGAATGTTAGGTAAAGGTTCAAGAGTAAGAATATTGAAGACACCGCGGTCTTATAATTATTCAAAATTCCAAAGTTTAGTGTCACCCTGAATCCTATAAATGGCTCCATTATGAGGGAATTTTATGCATTGGCAAGTAAAAGAAGCAATAGATATCATACGATGAGTCCACAGTCTACCAAGAAAGATATTATAAGAAAGGGGAATGTTAAATATCATTACCTTCACATGAATAATGATAGGTGGGATCATGATGGGAAGCCACACACAATCTAGAAGAGGTATTTGCCTTTTATCATATCCTTGGTAGGTATTGCATCTAGACATGAGATTGTATTCTAAATATCCAAGGGTCTTAATGAAGTTGAGATAGGTAATGTACGTTCTATAACCCTCATTAATTAATTAATGTTTAATTTAGATATCACCAATTTGAACACTAATGAATATGGGAGGATCATCCACATGAAACAAAATCTTATTAGGATTCATAGAAGCTATGGTAAATTTTAAGGAAAGATAAGTGTCTAGAGTTTCATTAATGTTGATAGACATCTCCTCACATTGTTGTAATATACTATCCTTAGATCTAGATAAGGCTACCTCCCATCCTACTAGGTGAGGATGAGGGGCATTCATCTCAAATAATAGTTTTATAAGATGGTTTCTATGATGGGGAAAATTCCTCAT
The DNA here is from genome assembly GCA_037957365.1 of Torreya grandis. Lineage (NCBI taxonomy): Eukaryota > Viridiplantae > Streptophyta > Pinopsida > Cupressales > Taxaceae > Torreya > Torreya grandis. Next base: position 1,182,477 of record JARHVA010002128.1, read on the forward strand.
AATCTCAATAATTGGAATGGGGATGGGATATTAGTGAGTTCAATGATGGGATCCCACTCATCATATCCCATAATAAGGTTTTTAGATATAGGTGCATAATGATTAGGGAGGTCCCTAGAAGGAGGAGATAAAGCACATTGGAATTTGTGTTGGTAATAAGAAGAAGGTTTAGAATAAGTTTGAAAATCATGTTTTGATGATGAAGAAGTTGATTCAAGTTGATTTTCAGAATTGGTAGAAGAAATGTTAGTAGAAATTTGATTGTCATTATTATTAGAAGATGACTAAAGAGTGGTAGAAATATAAAAGTAAGTGTTATCAAGGGAGAATCATAAATTAAATCATCAAAAGTGATATAGTCATCTTGACCCAACTCATTTAAATGGGTTAGAAAAGATTCATGGATAACGTGATATGTTCTATATGAAGGAGGAGTGTAGATAGGTTGAGAATTGATAAAAGTAACCACCCTTCTCATATTAGTCATGCTAACCACATTCTCTTTGGAAGTTGGTTTGAAAAAAAATTCTATATTATTGGTGGAAGGGGTGGCTTTGTCTTGATTATCTTGAATAGGTTGATGATTAGGAAGAGGGTCATTATAGATAGCTAAATGAGAATTTGCTTGATTTAAGGCTTGAGTTTTATCATGTGATGTATAATACTTAAAATTAATTTCATAATCTTGTTGACATTTTCAAATGATAGAATTGTGATAAAAATTAGGACCAAGAAGAAAATCCATATCTAAATTATGAATTTGTCTACATGTCTCATGAGAATGACCCCAACTAGCATGAAACCAACAAAACTTGGTAGGTTCATACCAAGATTTCATAAGATGGGTAGGGTCAAGATCTCATGGAAGAGACCTAGGTAGACACTTAAGTAATTTAGCTAAGGATAGAGTTTTATTAACATTAATGTTATTTGGTGAAGATAAGTGAGGATTGGTATATTATTGAGAAGGGGGAGCTAGTTCTGATGAAGGGGTAGGAATGATAGCTTGAACATTGTGAATAGTGTCAGAAGAATTTGTAACACCATCATTGGTAATATTGTGTTTTTGTTCTTAAGTAGGAGATGAGGACCTACAAAATTTTTGGGTGGCTCGAATTGATGCATAAATAAATATTTTCATTTATCTTTATCAATAGCCTCATCTAATATACATGGAGAGAAAGTGCAGACCAGATATTGAAGTTGAGGAAAAAGGGCATTGGTAAAGAGATAGAAAAGATTATCATCAGCCATGTTATGTTCACATTTGTTTTACAAAGTTTTCCACCTTTTAATAAAGGATTGAGAGATATCATTTTCAAGTTGTTTGAAATTTATGAAGTAGGCCAAAATGTTTTCAAGAAGATCATTAGTTTGGGATTCTTGAACTAAAGCATTCACTAAATCCTCCAAACTAGTAAAAGAATGAATTTTAAGTTAGTTGTACCAATCCAAGGCATCACCTGTGATATTTTTGGCTAATAGTTTGGTAGAGGAAAAGTTTTTCAATTTGAACCGATCCTTATAAAGATTTCTAAAATTTTTAAGATGAAGGGTGGCATCTATTGATCCATTATAAGAAATTATAGGTGCGATACCTCCTATATCAATCTTAGCAATTTAAGTAGTGAGAGGTTCATTTTGGAGATACTTAATGGTTTTGTTGACCAAAGGAGGTTTAAAAATGATATTACTTTGAGAATCTTGAAGAGGAGGAGGGGGAACATTCTGGTTATGTGTGGCTCAAGCCATTGGTTGAGGATGAGATTGAAGATGAAGAATGTGGTTTTTCATTCTCATCATTTGATTTGTGTTATCATCATGAAAGGTATTCATTTGATTGAGTATTTTTAACAATAGTTAATATGTTTTATTCACATTTTTAGAATCATTAGAGTCAGTATTAGTGGTTTGGGTACCACTATTGGTGTTCATAGGAGCTTGAGAGGAACTATGAGAATGGGAGGCACTAGTGGAAAAATTTACTTGTGTAGAAAAAGATGGACTAATGAATGCTTGAGAAGAAGAAGAACTAGTAGAATGCTTACCTTTGGTAGAAAATGATGTAATAGTGGAAGGATTAAGGATAGGGTATCTTATATGAGCCCACTAGATGTAGAACCTACCATGTTAGTGGATATACTAGGCATGGAAGTGGAATAAGTTAGAGAAGAAGAGGTCATGGTATGAGAAGGGGTCATAATTGAAGCAAGAGGCTAAGAATCAAAAAAACTAGTACCCCCAAATCTATTTGAGAATGTATGAGTATATGAATGAGGATCTTCAACTTGACCACTAATCATAAGATTGTAAATGGTAAAAGGATCTTTTTCTTGATGTTCAAGAAATTTTGAGATAAAGAATAGAATTTTAAGGGTATACTCTAATTCAGGTTGGTATTTTAATGATAATAGTGGATTACATTGTGAAGAGGGATTAGGAGGGGTCCCATAGTTCATTGTACAACTAGAAATATGAACATTACTAGCATCTAAGAGAGGAACCCTACTCTATCTATGGGAGAGCCTATGAGGTTTGGTGAGATTCATCACATCTACTAAATGCAACTTCGTATTGTCATAAAAAAATTCCATGATGAAGGGCATAAAAGAGAGATGAGGAAAAAAGGAAATAAGAAATGGTATAGAGAGAACAAGATTTACTGGGTCGACCTAGCACAAAAATAGGGTTTGTAAATTGTATAGGGTCAAATAGGTCAATCCAATATAATGAATAGGGGTTGAAAAAAGGTATAGGGTTGAGTGGGTTGACCCAATATAGTAGAAATGGAAATTTATAAACTAATGATAGATTTGTGGATTAAAACAAGAAAATTTTTACAATCAATTTGAAAAGAAATAGTTGAAAAGAAAAAACAATCAATTGGATTAACACTGGCCAATCTAACTAAATCACACAACACAAAAATTTTCACCAATGCTAGTTAATTAAAGTTTTTCAAATAGAAAATACAATTTAAAAAAGAGAAATAAATCAAATTAGAAAGTAAATATATAACTAATTGGTTAACCTAAATGTCTATTAGATTATTAAGATATGATTTTAAATGTGATGGGAAGTTGGCTGTAAAGAACTAGAATGGCAATCTAATGATGGTTTTAGGTAGTTTGGGATGAAAGGGACTATAGTGGTAATGATACAGGCTTGGTATTGGGTCTTACCCCTCACTTCATAGACTGAAGTGATAAGGGTATTAGGTGCTTAGCTAGAATATACCATTAATCATGCTTTATACTTGACCAGAGTATTAAGTTAGCTTCCCACTTAGTGATGAAATCCAAGTAGGTTGGTTTTGGGTAGACAAACATTAAAATTCTTGTTTAGATTTTGTTATTTGGATATGTGTGTATAAAATAGAAAATAGTGAACTAAATGATTAATTGAAAACCACCTAATTAAGCTATGTGATCTATTTTAATCATGAAAACAACAAGAAAAGAAGTGTGAACTAATTACTAACATATAAGGTTAATTCCAAATTTAAAACAAGGTACAATGTTTATATGGTCAAAAATGTAAGCATAAAATATAGAAAAAGGTTGATAGGGTCAAACCTATATTATGGAATTAGGGTCTAAAAATGAATAGGGTCAATAGAGTTGACCTAGTTGTCTAGAGAGCACATAAAACACAAAACTAGGTCATCAATGTCAATCCATTTGATTGTGCAAGGGCAATTTTGAAGACTACAAATTATAAAAGGAAAGACTATAAATAAAGAGATAAAAAGATAAAAAGGAACATTTGTGGATCAAATATGCAAATAATGAAGAGTATTATTCAAAAACTTTGATATATGCTCATAAATTTTGCTAACTGGGTTGATTTGGTCGATCAAGCTTTATAAAAACTTGTTGCTGAGTTCCTGAAATGTATAGGGTCAACTGGTTCAACCTAGTATGCTAAGAAAGATTCCTAAAAATTTATAGAGTTGACTAGGTCAACCTAATAGTCTAGACTGGATGTCTATAAATCTAAAAAATTGTACTAGGTTGACAGGGTCGATTTAGTAGCCTATACCTAAAAATCTACATGTAGAAGTTAGATTCTGGGTCAATAAATTCAATTTACTATGGTATATATATGATAAAAATAATGATGAAATAATTAAAGAAATGAAATAAGATGAAAAAATCCTATAATTTTTAGTTCACATCAGGTTCACTAGAATGTATGTAATCATAAATGCATCATATCTATAAATCAATCCTAGCTCAGAGAAGATAGAGCATACCTACACTTTAGATTAGGAATACATTTTTTAAGTGGGGGTATGACCAATATGGGGATCCACTAAGCTTGATTAGGGGATCACTTGTCATAATACACCATGCTAGGAAGGGTTTCAAAGCCTACAATCTAACACAATCATGCAATAACCCTGAAATAATCTTAGGTTTAATGTTCACTCTATTATAATAAAAATAAATTAAATCTGATATAGTGGTTAGAAAATCTTGTGGCACAAAGTGGGCATTAGAAACAAAAAAAATAAACTAAACATGCATAGAAGATATATACTCACATCAATATATACAAAATCCTAGTGCATGGAAGAAAGAAGCACAACTACATTATCTTTCTACTCTTACAAAGGAGAAATAAAGTTAGGAATACTTCCCTTGAAGACAAACCATCGAGCTTCAATATCTCCCTTGGCCAAGGTGATTTGTAAGATATTATTATTGTATGTAAGGATAACAAAGACAAAGCATCTATAGGCTACACAACCTATCTATGCATCCAAAAGACTTTTCCACAAGATAAGATCCGTATCTCCAAAGAAATTATAGCACCCTAAGCTTTATTCCTCAAATAGAATGGTCAATAAGCAATTTTTTTTTAATCTTATTCTTATTCACTTATTTTCTTACAAATGGTTGAAAATGAAATTATATATATAGGTGGATCTTTCCCTAAATCCACCTTAAAATGTCAATTATACAGGGTCAGCCCTGTCAATCTAGTATGTTTTTGGGGATAATTCATTAGGTTTGAGCTAGGTTAGCCAAAAGGCTAACAAACTTAAAGAGTGAAAAATACCCCAGACTATATAGGGTCAACCCAGTCAACCTAGTATAACTAATTATCTGAAATGAAACTAAGGCAAAAAGGAGGATAAAGCGTGGAAAAAGACTGAAATGGGTAAGGCTAAGAATAACAATCTTAAGGTAAATAATTTTAGGATATGAGTGTGTATATGGTAAGTGGTAAAAGGAATAACAATCTTATGAATCACCAATGGTTTACCCACCCCTTTCCCAGTGCACCCCTTAAGGCATGCACTCAAAGAGATTGAGACTTCATGGGTTCCTACAAGATACAAAATGTTAGTAATCAATAAAATATTAAAATATTATGTCTATACATATGCCCCACTCGAAGCTCATCAAGTTTCATGTAAGTGAAACATAGGATGGTGCTTTAGGAAATAGAACATGATAACACATAACACAGATGCTAAGTAAAGTGCAATAAGAAACAAATAAGATAAAGGAAATGAGAGAATTGAAAAACACATGTCTTTACTTAACTTACTGTTGTAGCTAAAGAAGTAGACTGCAAGAGATGTGAAGGCATCCAATGTGAAGAACACTATGTGAACCTATAAAAGTTAGTGCAAAAAATAGCCAAAAATTAAAAAATTTGGAAGATAAGCATATGATAGTGGAAAATATACTCTACATCATCTTGAATCCAATGCATTTTATGGTTTGAAAAATGGATAAATAGAAAAAAAGATATAGGCAAAAGAAGGAATCTATAGGAAAATAATTGAAGAATTTGAATTTTGAAAATTGTTTTTAAATAGGGGAAAGAGAAGTCATTTTGTTATTTTGACTTTTGAAAGAGAGAGAAAGATATATAGAGACCAAATGATCTAGGATGGTGAGGAGATGACAGGCTAGATGAGGAGAGGCTCCAAGAGCATCAACGAGTGCACTATAAGTATGCAGCTATGAATCTTAAGTTAGTGTTTGAGTATTTTGTTTAATTTAGTGTATTTTTATAAAAAAGTAAATTTTAACATTTTTAGATGTCAAAATAAAGAAAAAATAGATTCTATAGGTAGGAAAAAACAATTAGGAAAATGGGTTTGAATAAATTAGGAATAAAATTTTTAGAAGGCACTTTTTTAGGAGAATGTAATGGATTGGTAGCTAAAAATAATTGGGTTGACCTAGTCGACCCAATAGGTAAAATCCACACTACCAACCTAGTAGGTGTGTGTCGACCAGTACATTTTGTAAATTAGTGACCTAGTATAGTTTGCCAATTGATCTAAAAAGTCTTGAATAATAATGTAGCACTAGGGAGGGGGAAATAAGAGGGTTAAATTAGATTTTAAAGTCAACTAGGAATAAAAAGGGAAATTTTGGTCAAAATAGGTTGACCAAGGAACTAGAATTGTACAAAAATGCATGCAAAATGTTAAAAGAAGGCTAAAATGGCCTGAAATGACCAAATAAGGGACAAAAGGACCAATTAGGATAAAAACAAGTAATAATGAATGAATTAAATTAGTTTAGGCTTATTTTTTATTAAAAGTGTAAAAATAATGTATTTTAATTATACATGGCATGGAGGATCTAATACATTTTTTATTGTTTATTAGTTTTAGGGATGACCCTAGTTTTGGAGATTAGTAGATGTGTCTTAACTACTTTATCTATTGGAGCATCTGATCATAAGTGATAAAGCTAAGCTAGTAGCTGTAGGCCTAGGAGGGATAGATGACATGTGTTGGATCCCCCTGAGTGTGGATCTATTATTCATGTTTCTTGGATGTTGGGAATGATTGACTAGCACATTTATATGGGAAGTGGATGGGGATATGGTAGAGGTAATTATCACTTTGGAGGATATACATGTCATCCTATGGCTACCGATAGTAGGAGCACTAGTGACTATAGGCATACTAGACAACCTAGAGGAAAGGAGAGAATTAGACATGTGGGCTATAAGCTCAGATATGATATTAGGAGGTAGGTGAGTTAGTATGTTTGATGTATATGAATCACAAATTATGGATATCTAGAAGGATGTGATAGGAGTTATGAAGGATATTGATAGGGGTATGGAGTTACTCACCATTTAGCCTTGACAACTAGAAGGCATTATGCTCTTTGTAACTGATAATTATGTATGGTTCATTCCATAGGCTATCAAACATTGAGTGTTTACATGGTTTAGCTTAGTTTTCATCCACTTGAGCATAATATCACCTTATTAGAAGTTTATTTATTAATATCTCTTGTCAAATGACCTCTTAAATTGATCTTGATAGGACCACATGGCATGTATGGCATCATATATTATCTCTTTCAACTCCCTCAATTCATTCATCCTTACTCTCATGGCATTACTCTCGATTAATACAAGTTTGTGTGTGAGTTTTAAGACTGGTAGTTTAAGTGATATAGACAACTTTGCCTCCTTACCATAGATAATAAGGTATGGTGAATAATTATTATCTCTCTTGGGAGTAATCTTATCTACCCACAAGGTTGTCCTTAGATTGGTATGTCACTCCTTCTGATTTCCCTCCATAGTTCTCCTTATGATTCTAATTAGGTTCTTGTTGGTGGACTCTACAAGTCCATTACCATTTAGATAGTAGTTAGAGGAAGTGTTGAGGTATATGTTTGCATTAAGAGTCCATTCACTCACCCTTTCACTAATGAAGGCTACTATATTATATGATATGATGGTGGAGGGGATCCTAAATCTGGTTACTAAGATGTCATAGAACTCCAAAATTTAGTTCTCATTTGCCTCTTTAAGGGCTCCTGCCTCTACTCACATAGTGAAATATTATATATTAGTCAAGACCCACTTGTTTAATTCACAATATGGTGGGTGAATCATGCCTACAAAGTTTAGGCCCCACTGCATGAAGGGATACTCCACTTAAATAGTTTTGAGGGGTAAGGCAATTAGTCTTTGCTTCTCAATGAATATGCAACACTTTCTCAATATCCTAACCTAAGAATGGGAGTCCTTGAACAAAATTGTCCAAAATTAACTTGATCTTATGATCCTTACTATTGTATTCTTATCTATAAATTTCCCTCCTACATGCCCATCATGAAACTGATCTAAGAGCTTGTAAACTTTGTTAGTTTATACAAACCTTGAGAGGATGGCATCAAGATCCTTTCTAAAAATCACTCCATAAAACAAGACATAAGGGATTTATTTTAGAATATAATACCTTATTATTATCCTATTTGAATGAATTTCACCATGTTTTGAGTCTAGTTGGAAGAGAGTGTATGTGCAACTACTTGGTGGTCACTTTACATTGCCAAAACCACTTCTTTATCTTCCATATTTACTAACAAGTGTTCACACAATCCTCTACCTATTACCAATTTGGTGACCTTCAATTATATGTTATATTCCATTTATTTTATCACCCAACCTACTATATTTTCACTCAAGTCTTGTTTAAGAATGAAGTCCTTGATGCTAAGGTGAACCACCATGACATGGATCTTATTATTAGATAACATGTGTCTAGAATGTTTGAGACCTCTCATTACTATAAGCACATGATTTTCCATAAATGTATAACTCTCTTCATATTATTCCAATGCTTTACTAAAGAAGGCTATGTGATGCTTAAGACCCTCACTATTTTGTTGCATTAGCATGAAAAAAATGGTATCATTGGTTGAGAAGGTATACAAGATGAAGTCCCTTGAGAAATTAGGGTTAAGGAGGGTGGTTGCTTGGTCAATGGCATATTTAATGGATTTAAATCTTTGTGTACCTTCTTTAGTATATGTAAAATCCTTATGTTTACTGAGAATGAAGGTTAGAGGCCTTGACAACTTATAAAAATAAGGGATAAACATCCTAATGAAGTTGATCTTGCTTAAAAAACTATGCAGTCCCTTCTTGTGTTTGGGCATTGATAGATCAAGGATTTCACTTATCCTCTCAAGGTCTATACAAAATCCTTCTTTTGACATAATGTGGCCTAAAAATTTTCCCTCATAGACTAACAAAATACATTTTTTGGGATTCAAAGACACCCCATACTACCTACACCTATCAAATATTAACCTTAAGTGTGTCAAATGGTCTTTGGAATCCTTAGAAAATACTATGATATAATCAAGGTATATGAGCACCATATCATTGATGAGTCCTTGGAAAGCTACATATATTTCACTTTGAAAGGTGTCTTCTGCATTGGATATCCCAAAGGGCATCTTATAAGCATAAGTACCCCACTTAGCTGTGAAGGCAGTCTTGTGTTGGTCCTCATCCTTCACTAACACTTGATTATACCATGAGTATCCATCAAGCAAAGAGAAACACTATGAACTTACAACCTTATAAATAATTTGATCCATAGATGACAAGGGGTAGTGATATATTAATGACACCTTCTTGAGATCCCTAAAGTCTACACATAATATTATCTCCCCATTCTTCTTCCTTACAAACATAAGATTAGCCACTCATGAAGAGTGTTTTATGGGGAAGATGATGTTGGACTCAATGATCTTGGTCAACTCTTTATTCATGAGGAATTTGATCTTGGGGTTGGCTAGTATTTGCTTTTATCTAACAAGATTAGTACTTGCTTCTAATTTTATAGTATGTTGGGCCAAAATAGGGTCAAACCCATTCAAATCATTATATTCCCAAGAAAATATGTCTACAAATTATTGACACAACTATATGAAGTCTACCCTTTCTTCTTTTGTGTTTAATTTACCTAGTTTGAGAAGCCTATCCTTAAATATGGTGACCTTCTCATAGTGATCCTCCTTGGTATACATGATAACTTTATCCTTCCTTAACTAATCATCCTCATTGATGATGTTTTCCAAGGTCATTAATCCCTTGGGTAGTTTGATTATTCTCAATTGGATAATCTGGTTACCTTATTTTTATTGAAATCTACCTTAGTTTTATGACCAAAATTATGCCTCTTGTTGCAAGAAACATGATATTTACTTATAATTTTTAAATACCTGCTAGGTGACCTTATTATCAAGCACTAAAAGTCTATAAACTACCTCAATTTATGATTGATCATTGATATCTTTGACCCCACTTTAGATGTCATATTTTGATCATGTAGTTGTTAAACTATCTACATGTTACTTTTCCTCTATTGGGATGGAGTAGATGTCAAAGGCCTCAAAGTCTTATAGGAGGTCCCAAAACCTATGATTGTATGCCTTCAAGAGTGGATTATTCACTAAATTCTTTCCACTCACCTGATTTACTACCAATTCCCTTTCTCTCATGGCTTACAGTATCTTAATAATTCTCTTTCTTTCCCATTTTAGCCCATGGATGAGGGCCTCATATTCTATTATGTTTCATATGTAGCTGAATTGGCACCTCATGGCATAAAAGTATCTTTTCTTAGAAGTAGAGACAAGCATGACACCTATTGCACTTCTATTCTTGCACCTAGATCCATCAAAAAATAAAACCCACACTCCATCATTGTATTGGATTAGGTTAGTAAGGGATGGTATGCTAATATCCTCTCATGCATATAGTATATCTAGAAGACTTCTTATTTAATGTTCTTTACATGGATCATATCCATGGTTATCCTCCCCCCATTCATCAAGAAATAAGTATGATATGCCTTCAAGTGGTTCAATTTGATCTTGATCATTATAGTGTTCATCTTCATCTATGATAGTGTAGTTGACATTGAAAAAATTAGGAATATAGGGCTATAAATGGAACCTAGAGATAGGATTAGACCTAATGGTAACCTTGGTTCCATATCTGGTCCTAAAGTCCATATAAGACTAGTCAAAATATACATAACCTCTTAACTTGGTAGTGAAATCCCTAGACAAACACAAGGAAAAATAAGGTGGGATATCAAACAATACAACATCTTGGGATATGATATAATTAAGACAACAATCTAGGATAATTTTTAGATCTTTAAGTACACCAGTAGTCTTATTAGGGGACCCATCTAGTTGTAAGACTCCCATATAATTAGGCTCATACCATAACCCCACCTTATATATTATAGACTTAGGCATGATAGATGTACTAGCCCTACTATCTATCATATATTTGTGTACTAAGGATTCTCCTATGATGATAGAAAGATATAAAGGAGGGGGTTTGTTTATCTTTGTTGGTTGAGGCTCATAAGGTTGATTGGTGTTGATTAGGACTGCACCCACTTTTTATACCTACTTGTCCAAGATGTGAAGTTTGGACAACTCTTCTTGGAGGAGATATTTTTGTCCTATAATGAGAAATGTGTCCCATATTGGTATGGTAGCATTATCCTTATTCATATGATCCAAAATTTTGATATGAGAGTTAACAACCTTTGATTTCAACTTAGTAGTAGTAGTACTACTTAGAGCTTAAGTGACTTGAGGTATGAATGTACCTTTGTAATTTTCCCTTTCCCATCTTGGACCTTTTAAATTGGTGGAGTATTATGGGTTGAATTTTTTCCACTAGCCTCTTCAGATGACTGAGATGATGGAGGATCTGTTCTCCAGACTTCTACATAATCACCCATTACTCTCTTGTTGGTCCTTATATGGGACGAAATAGGACTATCCACCTTGGTTGCACCCCCAAGCTGATTGACTGCACATTATTCAAAAGAGTTTTTCCCTACTTGGAAGTGGAAAAAAGTGGTATCTAATTATATCTTACTCTTACTCATTCCTTGTTAGTTTGACATTTTAAATTGAGTCATGGAGTCTCTCCATGTTGTGTATAAGGACCTTCATTATGTTCTATATGAGGTTGGTTGTCTTGTATAGGAAGTGCTTGATTATGCTACATAAGGGAGATCTTAAAATAATATCCACTTGGATATATGGACATATAATATCACTTACCCCATTATGTGGACCATTTAACCTCCTGAGCATAGTTGTTTTGATTTGGAACTAGTGATCTAGAAGCACTAACAAAATTGGGATTAAAATTATTATAGGGCATTCCTTGTGGATTAGGTTGATATTGAGGCATATTAAATTGATAAGGCTGGTAGGGAGCTTAATAGGGTTCTTGGTAAGGTCAAAGGTGGAATTTTTTTCCTCTCTAAGGCCACTATCTTGTTGCTTTGTGCCTTGAGCAATCCATCAATTTTACCCAATCTATCTTCTTGATTAGCATCTACCTAATCATGATTAGTTGGCATTGGTAGTAGAGAAATGGTAGGCATAGGAGGTTATATCTTTGAGAATAAACGCATGAGGGGCCTTAGGGTAAGCTTCCCTTCTTGTATTAGACAATTTTTTGTCCTTATTACCACTTCATAGGCATTAGGTAATGTGTTCCCTCCCATGGACTGTATCATGACTACTACATCAGAATTAAAGGATATCAAATAGTTAAAAAGTCATAGTTATGAGTGGGTTTGACTACCATTGGGATCTTATCCCAAGTTTTATAAAACTTATATTTAAATTCCACCATAAACTCTTGAGGATCCCTTCTGATTGTGGTCAATTATTCTACTAGAGACAAGTGGTCACTTGTATCCTCAAAATGATTGCATAGGTGTTCCCCAAACTCATCCCAGGTGTTGATAGATGCATGTGTTAATCATATATACCATTGGATTACCTTACCTCTCAAAGAATTAGATAATAACCTCATTTATACATTTTCTTGGGTTACATTGTGAATTGAGCAAAGGTTGGTTATGTCCACAATATGTTCAATAGGAGTGGTAGAGTTTTATCTTGTGAAGTAGGGAAGGATCTTAAGTGAAAAAATAAGTATATCATCAAATTTGTTTAGTTTTATAGGGATGCAACCATATAAGGGCACAAAATATTGGTTTTTAGGCCTAACCATTAGAGGTATAAGGGTTAAAGCAATCCTTTATTGAGTTGGGTTAGGATAATTAAGGTGTGTAGGATTAAGATTAAACCTAGGTTACCTCTTTTTCCTAGTAAAATCCAAGGATAAATCAACAAAATCATCTTCCTTACTTGTTGATGAATACCTTGTGACCACTTTTGGAATTAAATTTGACTAAAAACCTGCCTCTAGAGTGATTGAAGTTCTTTGATATCATTAAATGCTACAAGTAGTTACTCTAATTTACTTGAATACTAGTCCCATAAAGTGTGATAGAAACTATTATCAATCTAGATTTCACCCTTGAGGTAGTGGTATTTCAATTCTACCTCATCTAGTTGATATAATTAGATCACATCTAGGTGTGGGTGGCCTAGTTGGTGAGGTGTACCTCTAAGTTTGGTGCTATCTCCCTTGATGCATCATCTATGGATCCATTCATAAAACCTAATAACTTGATGATGAAAAGGGATAAAGAGATACATGAAACAAAACCTAATCTAAGGGAGGTGATTTACCAATAATGTTTTATCCATTCTAACTGACCTTTAAATAACACTTGTGAATCAAACAAGGACTATTGACTAAAACATGTTCTCCAAAAGATGCCTAATCATTAGTACTTCAAATGAAGGTTATAGTGGATGGATGTAATTTTAATGTGATGGATGAAAGTTATATTTCAAGACACTACCAACTAGATTACACTTCAAGCACAATGACTAGCATTTCCACACATCATATGACCTATTTCGAATAGTATCGTAGAAACTAGGTAGGAATAAGGACCTAAAAAGGAAGATAAAATTCAAAAATTATGAAAATAAACAAGTATATAAAACACTAAACTATCAATATAATATGAAATAGTCCTTGTATTCATTCAAAAGTTTTACATGATAAAATTTGGGTAGAGTGTATTTATACCTAGCTAAGGGATCCATACAATGGCCTTTTTGCCTCAATTTATAAAACAAGAGAAGGGAAAGAGAGGAGAATCTATCATGAAAGTGTTGATAATAGGTCATAATGAATTTTACAAACATTAGTAATATCTCCATGATCTCTCCATGCATTTCCTTGACTGCATAATGGCCTTTAATGAGAGTATGATATAGGAAATGATCTAGTGGATGCTCCTTCAGTATTAATTGAATCCATTAATAGCATGAGCATTCAAAATATGTCAACTAACTCTCCTTTTTAGAGTTAAAAAGCTATAAATTTGATCCATTTTTGCCTCCATGAAGTATTAAGTAGTGTTCTCTCTCTTGCATGCCAATAAGGCATAAAAACTACCCCATCCTCCATAATGGACATAGAATGTGTCTTTTCACCTTCATTGGGTGGTTATAATGATTTTTATGACCTTGAATTTAATCCTTTGGAATCCCTCTAATAGGCATCTCCCTTAGTTGAACAAATAGGTCTATTAGGAAACTAAGCCTAGTCACTTAGTGTTAGCTACATAGATGACCATGAGACTTGCATAGAAAATTAAGAATGGGTAAGTGAGTATGTTTCAATTCTAATAAAACATTTCAAAGCATGAAATATGTATTTCAAATAGTGCACATATGCAACACTTACTCATTTAGGTGACTACGTCACCTCTCACTAGCACTTATAGACTAGCTCTTTAATTCAATCCTATAAGAACATTTATAGGATGAATTGAGGGTATTTTATAATCTAATATGTTTAAATACACTTCATAATATCTTTTTTAATGGTATAAAATTTTTAATCAATATTTGTACCTTGAAATCATCATTAAAATTTGAAATATATAGGGTTCTGGTGCATCTGTATAGCTATCCATACAAACCAATGCTAGGAGTTGGACCTCTTTAGAGTGAAAAATGATTTTTAGGTGTCTCCCAATCCAATTCAATTCATTTGAGTGAAAATTTCTCAATATATTTCCCATCAAGATTCAATTATGGTTTTAGAGAGGTTTAAGGGGTTTCATATTGTTAACAATAGTTAATAGAGGTTAGTCCTTCAACCTATTAATTAATTCCACTAATTTCTAGTATAAAATTCCTCTCAACCTTCCCCACATGCTCAAGACTCCATGTAGATGCTTTGTATAGTTATGAGCACAAGAAGGTGTTTGTAGGGTGACTATTTTGCATTATATACACTCTCAAGGCATTTTTAGTCCAAAAATGGCCAATTTTGAGCTCTCCTCTAAAAATAAATGTTGATTTCACATATAAAAATGCTTTAGCTATACCTCCATCTTGTTTTGAGGTTGCATTAAACCTTTCTTATCTTATGACTTTAGACTCCAAGTAGTAGTGCATCGAGAATGGTATTAGACCAATAGACCTAATGATGATGTTTTTATGTTTTGCCTTCAAAGAGATCAATCAAAGAATTTGGTCTCTCCTAAAAGTATGGAACCTTCCCCTTATATTTCTTGGGTCAATTGTGTTGTCTTGGTTAAGCCACTTGGTTCCTTTTCATGCATACATAATCAGCTAACCAGGAATCTAGGCATGGTTGTAGTTGATCATCAAATGTGGAGACCCATGTTGGTTTTGAATTTGTAGTCTTCTCAACCTATTGATATCCTTTACCCTTTATACTTATGAAAAACATGTAGATTTTCTCAAATTTCCTACACATAGGTTCACAATGATCCTCCTTAGGCATGTAACGGTCTTATCTAGGCCTAATCCATACACCATACAATCTACACATGCCAACTAGTGGCTCATTTCAATGCTCGTAAGACTTTAAAAGACCATTAAGACCATATCAAGGCTCAAATACCTCATTTTAAAGAATTTTAGGGTAAAATTCCTTCATCAAGTCCTTATTAGGGTTAGGAAGGGTTTTAATAGCCTACCATCATGATAATGGTTCATAAAGTACAGGCATTAGATTGGAAATTTATTTGCATGGGTTTTGAGATCATAGACCCCTTCAAAACTCCTTAATATATTTTGGTCACATTCACCTTGTATGGTGAGTTCTAAGTAAAATTTAGCAACCTTTGAGTCTTTGTTAAGCATTTTGGTTGGGTTAAAATTGTTAAGGATCATTCATAGAGTTGAAATCATAAATGGAACTATCTCTTTCATAGATAATAAGTTCATATGGATCTCCATTTTCCCTTGAGATCACTAGGCCCCACTCATCTTGCCATGTAATATATGAGCATTTGAGGTTATAGCTCAAAATGGTAGACTGGGTTAATGGAGCTCGAGAGGGGTAATGAGGATAAATTAACCACTTCCTAGTCTTATTATATCTAAAAAAAATTCCTCAAGACCTTTATAATCATTATTTTTCTCTTCATGACATTAGGTATGGTTGAGGGTTCTGAATGTCACAAGGAGGAAGTTGGGGTTTTGAGGCTTAAGGAGGGGTTTAGGCCTTATAAGCCTAATGTGAGCCTTAATAATTTGAGCCACCTTTAGGTGTATTAGTGATTTCAATATCATATTATAATCCTTTTCCATATAAATTCAACCTTTTACATGTGTCCTCAACTAATCATAATCCCATCTTTATCCCTCTCTCTTGTAGGTTTACCATGAGAATCATTGCTCAGTCTAAGTGTTTGATTTAGTAGTGCTAGATAATTGAGAATGACATGTGTCTCTCTTTATTTACTATTATCATAGTTTGGGTATCATATAATGTTATATTATATTTTTATAACACCCTTTGAATTGGGCCTCCCTCAACTCTACTTTCAAAACTCCTACAATCATACACACATGCCTGTGTGTCATGGATGTTCATCCAAGACCAGGCATCTCTCTCAAGATTGATTATATCCTTAGAGACAATGAGTAATATAGATGACATAAATTACCATGGGTTCTCCTTTACATATTTTTTTCCACTATCATTCAAGTTAGTTAGGCATCCCAACTAACTAGGTAGACTTGGGTGATGGAGCTAACTATTTATTCTTGAGTCAACTTATTTTAGTTATCCTTTCAATTATTCTTGTATTTCAACAATATATCCCCTATGTTCTACTTCTCTACTTAGACTTTCTCTTTCATATGCATATAACCTCTCACATTCAAGGTTGGAGGTAGACTAGCTATGGTCATGTAGGTAGTTATTAGGGGTACTTTGACTATCAAGAGGTTTTTATATAGGCCTGAGTAATAGGAGGGATTTTATACTATGATGATAACTTAGTTTACCTCTCCTAAAACCCAATCACCCTATTGAGGTAGTAATCTTCATAACATATGACCCTTCATTTCATCTTTTATGTTTAGCTATATGTAATGGTTTGGGGAAACCTTTTAAAGCCTGAGTCTAAAGTTGATCTTCTAAGCTTGGTTATGGATACAACCATGTGACTAAACTTGACTGATATTTATTCTTCTCAAGGCCTCATTGACCTCCCATGGCTTGTTGTAACATTTGACCTTAATTCCATGCCTTAAGCTTAGGCATAAGGTCTTAATACTGTAGGTGGTGATTGTACAATCCTATGAAGTTCTTAATTTGGAAACTAAAAATTATTATGGGTTACAAATAGCTTGATATGTCCATTATACAAAATATGCTTTTGAGGGATCTCATATTTATTGTTAATCCTTAGTCAAGACCACCTATGGGGACCCTAGACATCCTTATCTATATACTCAATAAGGAAAAACACTTGGATATAATTAATCAGACATATGAAGGCGGAAAATGAAACTAAGGATTTAACAAACACCTTAAACAATGCTAATGAACCTTGAACTTTGCTAAAAGGCCTATGAAAACATTGAGATGTAGTATATGCTTTTTATCCTGGAGAGTCATAATGAGGTTTATTTATTCTAAGAGAGGGGATCCTCCACATGCATACAACACCTCTACATGATCCATAGTGTTCTAATGATCTTCAATAACCATCAAACATGAAACACCCTACTCATACTTGCAATGGAGGTCAAATTACATAGGCAGTCCCACTTGAGGATAGGAGATTTGGAAGAATTGAAGGTTCTTTGATGAATCCATTATTATAAGGAGGAAAAAAGACCTAGATGATTCCAATAAATCCATCATCTCACCTCAAACCACTACTTACTTATAGATATTATTGGAGAGTTGTCAATGATTTCATGGTGATGTTATGGAGGTGTCTTGGTGAGTGGATAAAGTGATTTGATAGCCTAACTGACAATGACAAAGTGTGTAATGTGTTTGTCCTAGTGTGCTTGAAGTTAGCTTGGTTGATTTTCAGTTTTGTCCTGATTATAAATGTTTATGGATATGTATGGTGATTTGATAATGTGTAAGGGGTCATACCAATGGTCAAGGATGATTGGATAACTTATTTTCATATGTGGAATTCATCTGGTAGTCCATGGTTTTCATCTAGACAGTTGAGTCTAGTGGTAGAAAATCTAAGTAGGCAATTTTTTGGCATCACTATTGAAACATGTGGAGAAGTAAGGGGGATTTATTCATATATTTATGATCAAATAAATCCCTAATTACTATTCACAAAGTCTCAATTCATGCAATGAAGCATAGCCAAAGATATGTAAGTGAAAAGTTAGGCTCCTAGGCATTTTGATAGTGTTTTCCAAGAAGAGTCAAGTAAGAATTTTGATGATGGAATATCTTACACATGTGGACATTTTAGGAAAATATGCTCATATGGGTTTGTTAAATTTTATGCCTAGTTGATTTGTGCTAACTTATAGTTCAAACATTAAATCATGACAAAATATATGCAAGTGCAAAGTTGGCTTCCCAAGGAGTGTTTAATGTTTTCTAGACCATCATAAAATATAATGTAGACATGGATGAACCAGTAAGTTTACGCATTTATTTAATGTATGTATAAGGTTAATATTGGTCAAAGGATATCATGGAGATGTTTTATATAATGTTAAGAATCTATTCTAAAAATTGTGATCTTGAACTGTTGTCTAGCTCAAGATATAAATCTTCAAATTTGTACTTATAGACAGTGATGGGTCAGAGCCCATCAAGTTTATTCACATTAGAGGATGATGGCATTTGATCTAGAAGATCCAATGGTGCACATTAAATCATAAATCTTTATCCTATGGTGCATATGAAGTTAACATGTCAACATTGCATGAGAGGCTACCAAGTGGCACAAGCAAATGGAATGATAGTAAAATGCTCAAAAGGTACATGAGGGTGATAAGTGTCATGATATAAAGAGTTTTGAGCTAGATATAATGGTGAGTATTGCTAGTTAAAGACCTAGTTAATTCATAGATATCAATAGTACAGGGGTTATAAAATAGAGATCCATCATCAAGTGTTAAAGACATTAGTTCTAAGGTGGAGGTGTTTAAAGGAGGGTATAAAAGACTTGATCTTCCTTAGGGGTTGTTGCTCCTTGTGAAATAGGTGTTTCACTAAATGCCTTTGGTCAAGAGGACATGATCAAGGTTTGTTGGTCTAAAGGAGTTGACCAGTCTCTTGTTTATAAGTTATAATAGGATAGTATTTTATGTGTTACAGACTTGGGAGTGGGTTTTATTCCCCATGAGGGTTTACCATAGGAACTATATGTTATATGGTTAATCTTGTGTATGCATTGAATGAATGAGCTTTCTTATTAATGTTACTTGATGAAGTTAATATATGATGATTGGTTAATAGTTTACAAGATTGCAATTGAAATTGAAATATTTGGGCTCATTGATTCACCCCCTTAGTGATTTTACCTCTAATAATTGGTATTAGATCAAGTCCTTTGGTAAAATATTGATAGCTTGAAGGTGATATAAGGTAAAATATGGGTAGTTATCAGGGAGGTTTATCTACTAAGCAAACACCAATGTTTAATGGATCCAGTTATGTATTTTGGCGTGCTAGGATGAGGACATACATTATGTCCCTAGGGTTTGATGTATGAAAATATATTGTGGATGCTTATGTTGCTTCTAATATTCCTCCATACTATATAGAAGAAGTTTTTTGAGAACAATTCAAAGGTAATATATTCTAATACTTGTCATCTTTCAAAGACTGAATACACCAAGGTAATCCATTTTAAATCTACAAAAGATACATGGGACAAAATTTAGATAATTTCTGAAATAAATTCAAAGTTCAACCTTATTAATTTTTAGACTCACAAAAGGAAATTTGAAAGTCTTGAGATGAATAAAGAAGATTTTGTGGCATCCTTTTTGTAGAGAGTTGATGAGATTGTGAACATCATCAGAGGTCTTGGAGAGAACCTTGAAGAAGATATTGTAGTTCAAAAGGTATTAAGGTCCCTATCCTTCAAGTTTGATCCTAAAGTATCTATTGTATAATAAAGTCATGATCTTCTTCAGTTGAAGTTAGATGAACTACATAACATCCTTACTACCTATAAGATGAGGAAGAATGATGATATAACACCAAAGAAGGAAGCAACTTTCAAGACTAAAATGAAGCCAAAGAATAAATTCTAAGGTAAAAAAACCCAAAGAGGATGACATTTATGATATAGATGAGGATGAAATAATTACTTTGATTTCAAGGAAATTGAGAATAGTTTTAATTAAGGATAAAGGTAAACTACCCCTCAAATGATTCCATTATGGTGAGATAGGACATATTGCTAACAAATTCCCTCATAAGTATAAGAATTATGTTGATGAAAAGAATGATAAATTTCATTATGATGGAAAGAGATCATCCAGGTATGATAAAATAAAAAAGGGATTTAGAAGGTTTGACAACAAGAAGTACTTCAAGGATAATAAGAGTCTCTACACCAAAGAAGGTTGTTGCTCATCAAATGAGAGTGAAGTCAGTGACTTAGAGTATGATCATGAATATGTTGATCCTATTGAAGATAAATACCTATTAATGGTTGAGGAAGGTATTTTCTCACATCAAAAAGAGTCTATTTGGAGTGATTTAGATGATGATGAAGTTGAAGTAGAATATGAGACTAAATTGACAAATGCTCATGAAGAATTAAAGATTGAGAAGAAGATCAACAAAAATATGAAATCTAAACTTAAGGAATTTGAGGAAAAATTTAATGTGTTTGAGAAAATAATGTATGAATATTCCAAGGAGCATGAAAATATAGTCAATCTTATTAGTTGTCAATTATAATTCCTATCTACAAGCCCAAAAGCTAAAGAAGATGAATGTTCAAGGTATGTAATTGAAAATGAGTCATTAAGATCTGAGTTAGAGAAGACATATAGTAAAGTGAAGTCATTTGTGAGATATGAAAAGAACTCAAGTGATCTAGAAAATATCCTAAATGATCAAAATCATGTAAGTGATAGAACTGGTCTTGGATACAAATAAGAACCAAAGAATGCAACTCAAGATAAGATGAAGACTAATTTGAACAAGAATAATCTGACTTTGAAGACAAATCATCAGAAGAAGAATGAAGGTACTAGAAGAATGAAGACAAATAAAATCAAAAAATAAAATGACATGAGGTCTACAAATTTCAATGCTTACTTTTATACTTGTAATCAGTTTGGGCATAGAGTTAAAGAATGTAAAAGACCTATTAGAAATGAATTTGCATAGAACTATCATGGAGGTCATCAATCTCAAAAGGTGTGAGCAAGGTTGAGTTCTTCAACTATCATGATATATGACACTTTAAAAAAAAAAAATCAATTTAAGGTAAGAAAATATAAGTTTATATCATGGATTATGGTTTACTACAGCTATGAATAGCGAGGTCACATTGCTAGATTCTACAAGCAAAGGCTTACAAAATAGAATAACTTTTATCAGGATCCTAGAGTGAAAGTTAGAATGTAGGTAAATCATGGAGACTAAAGGTGGTAATTATGAGTCATGATAAGAATTTAGGCCCAAGTAATATATTTTATATGGTGGAGAATACCACAAATGGTGAAGAGTGCCAAAGACTCTCATTATCTAGTCATGTTGAGAATGAAGAGACCAAGCTCAAAGAGAAGACCAAGATGTTGATTGACGCTATTTATGAAGTGAGTATGGATCCAATTGGACATATTGATATTATTGATCAAGATTCATCAAAATAACATAAATTTACATTACTAAGTGATGAGATTCCAAGATGCAAGGAATATTTTATAGATGAAAAGTTATGTTATGAATCTGTGTTGTCTCCATGTATTGTCAATCCAATCACACAAAAGAAAGAGAATGTTGTAGTGGATGAGAGTGTTAATTATATTAAGCCTAATAATAAGAAGAATAAATATAATCATCAGATGACCAAGGAGGAGAAGGAATATGAGGAGTTGTGGGCAACTCTTGGTTTCACATTGTTTTGGGACATTGTGAAATAGGGTATCTCTGCTTATGCTTTGTAGAAGACATATTTATTGTGGAGAAGAAATTTTTTGTGTTTAATATCATAATAAAAACTTGTATAGAGACTTTTTTTAACCTTATAAGGTCATTGGTTAAGGGTAAGAAACAAGTTCATGACTTTGCTCTAGAGGTTTGTGAAGGAGTTGTAGTACAAGGTCAAAATGGGTGGTTCAAGTGGTTTGATGACATTGATGAAATGTCAAAAATATTTTTGTGAAAAAAAAGGTCTGTAAACTTATTTTTGATGTACTTTAGGTGTTTTAATGGTCTGAAGCTATGTTAAATTCAAATTGGAAACCTTTTAATCTCTCAAGTTTCCCAGTCTCTGCTTAAGAACATGCAGGTCCTAAAATGGGTTATTGGAAGTCAAGGTTCCCAATGGTGTGTAATATTAAATATTGGTTTAGAAGTGTGTAATGACTATCTCCAAGTGTGCAAGAATTTTTAGGAGTGTGCATTGACTGGAAGGCATTGTGTTGACCTCATTTGTTTTAAGATTCTAGGGTTTTGGGCTCTACTAGAAAAGTGGTTTATTTTTTGAATTAAGGTCTAAGGCTTTTTAATGTTTGATGGGCCAAATGGGTTGTAAAATAAAGCTTCACATAGATTTAAAGGTTTGTGGTTCTCAAGTTATTCATTTTTTTGTCAAATTAGAGGCTTAATTGGGTAATAGGTTTATGAAGTAAGTATGTTTCATAGGATGAGATAGGTGTTACAAATTATTATAATTAAAGGGGAATATTATAGTGCTCTAGATATTATGTTTCAAGTCTTAAAGATGTATCTATTGAAATTTAAGGGCTATGCAATTTCTAGGTAGGGATACAAGGAGTCTAGATAGGCTAGTATGAAGATTTGATGTTTTTACTCAGTACTTCCAAAAGAGGGAGGTATGTATGTTTTAAGGAGAGTTACCAAGTTATTTTAGAATATGTTTTATTTTTTGTGAGTGTCATGAAGAACTTTTGGTGGTCTTTGTGATATCTTGATATAGAAAGGCTAGTAAGCCTATATGGTGGTTATTCTTGGTATATGGAGATCTAAAGATGATCAAGAGATGAAACTACTTACATATCTTAGGGGGAGTCCATCTTAGATTTCTTGAAGAGTTCCATCATATTGTAGTACATGGTTGATAAGTACAAGGTGGTATGCATAGAGTTTGAGGGAGCTAACTCAGGTAGCTTGAATGACTTGAGGAGCATTTTATGATGTAATGGGAAACATATGTGAAATGATTAAGTCATATTGAATATGTGGTGTTATAGATGTGATTTTAACAAAGATTGGTATGATGAATTAATCAAACCTAGTCATATTTGTGTGTTCTTTCTTCATTAATTATAGTGCTTGATTGAAGTGAGTATTGGCATGGAGTAAGAGGAAGCTGTCAAGGAAAGAAAAGGTAGGCTTAAAGTAATGGGGAGTTTGTATCATCTTTATATGTGTTCATCTCTTATTTATGGTATTTTAAGGTCCTCATGATCAGTTGGTACCCACTTTGTCATTGTGTCAAAGGGGGAACAAGTTCTTATTGTGAGAGTACTTGAAGAGAGAGAAGGTGAATTGAATGATGTTTGTTGACATCAATGACAAAGGGGGAGATTTTTGGAGAGTTTTTAATGATTTCATGGTGATTTCATGTAGGTGTTTTAGTGAGTGGATAAATTTATTTGATATCCTAAGTGAAAATGACAAAGTGTGCAATGTGTTTGTCCTAGTGTGCTTAAAGTTAGCTTATTTGATCTTCAATTTTGGAGTGATTATAGATGTTTATGGATGATTATGTTGATTTTATAATGTGAAATGGGTCCTATAAATGGCTAATTATTATTGGATAACTTGTGTGTATAAGTGGAATTCATATGGTAGTCCATAGTTTTCATCTAGATAGTTTGAGTCTAGTGGTAGAAAATCTGAGTAGGCAATTTGCTGACATCACTATTGCCATGTTTGGATGAGTTAGGGGTAGTTGGTCATATGGTTTTTATCACATTAGTCCCTAGTTTATATGTGAAAAGTCTCAATTCATGTGATGAAGCATAACCAAACATATGCAAGTGTAAATTTGGGATCTTAAGCATTTTGACAGTGTTTTCCCATACTTAGCCAAATTTGAAATGTGGTAATAAGAGCTAAGTAAGCATTTTGATGATGGTATATCATGCACATGTGGATGTTTTATGAGAATTTGATCATATAGGTTTGTTTTTTAATGCCTATTTGATTTTTTCTAACTTTCAGGTCAAGCGTTGAAGTGCGATAAAAGATATGTAAGTACAAGGTTGACTTCCCAAGTATTTTGCAATGTTTTCCAAACCGTCACAAATCATCATGTAAACATGGATGAAACAGTAAGTTTGTGAATTTATTTTAGGTAAAAAAAATTAAATATTGGTCAAATTATATCATGGATATGTTTTATATAATTTCAATAATTTACCCTAAAAATTTAGGGTCTTGTAGTGTTGTCCAACTCGAGATATAAATCTTAAAAGTTACACTTATAGACAGTGATGGGTTGGAGATTCTCATATTTATTCACATTGAAGGATGAGCTCATTTGGTCTATAAGATCCAATAATGTGCATTAAATCATATATATTTCTCTTATGATGCATATAAAGTCAACATGTCAATATTACATGAGAGGCTGCCAAGTGGCATAAACACATGGAATGATATTAAAATGTTTAAAAGGCATGCAAGGGTGCCAAGTGTCATGATCGTAAGATTTCTAAGCTAGATATAATGGTGAGAATTGTTATTTAAGGACTTGGTTGATCCGTAGAGATTTTTGGTGTGAATTTAGTCAATATTTTAAAGTTACATGAAATGAGGTCAAAGTGACTAAAGCTTCATGTTTAGATAGTAAACTAATACAGGTTACAAACTGAGATCTTTTAAAGGATATCGATGGAGTGATATTTTTCCAAACTATCAGGAATAAACAATATGAGGACAAGTGTTTGAGGTTTAACTATAACTATTTGCATTTGAATATTTGAATTTAAAAAAGGAAAAAACCAATGCTCTATATTTGTGCCATAACATTCAATCTATGATGAATTTGCTCATGATGTACAAATAAAAATTGTGAAGAATCCAAGGTACATATATAAATATAGATTTGATGATATGAAATTGAGTCAAGTCAAAGATATTGAGGTTCAAAGTTGACTATGTTTTCATGTATGTCTTGCAAGTAACCTAGAAAGGATATTCGAGCTTGTATTGGTATTGTTCCAATGTTTAATGATGAATTAGATATTTAGGAGTGTTTTAGAATCCATAATGATGTTGTGTGTGAATTATGAAGGATTAAAAAATCATAAATAGTATGAACAAAGGCTTACAAGGTGACTGTGTGTTCACTCATAAAGATGGTGTGTACAGAGAGATGTTTGAGCTAATTGTGCTTAAGCAAAATGGTATTGTGATGGTCATTAGAACTTAAAGAGGACCTATAGATCATGTGTAAATGGTATAGGATTTTTCAAAATGTTTTTATGTTATTTTTTTCTTGGACAAGTGTCAAAGAACTGAATGGGTCTCCATAGGACCTAACAGTGACTTAGGCCTATTTGAAAGTGTGTTGTACTTAAGTATGACCCATGTAAGATGCCTTAAGGGTGAAGGCATGTATTTTGGATAAAATATAAAATATTATGAAATTGGTAATTCATTAATTCTTTATATATAGTGAAACTAAATGTGATGTTTTATAGATTTTTATGAATACTTGTAAGTGAGACTTGTGCAAGGTATGCATGTGAGGTTATGGAATGAAGGAGAGGTAGAGTGACTAATTGATGAGATGATAAGTAGATCAGATTAAAGATTGTGTGTATGATGGGTACATCATATTTATAATGTTTGAATAGTTCTCTTATAGTTTAAGGATGTATGAAGAGGTCTAAGTGTGCATATGAGGATAGTTTGAGTGAATAAAGAAAGAGTTTGTGACATGCCTATGTGAGGGGCCTATTTGAGATAAAGAGAGAGAGTTTTTGCAGGGGTTATAAAATAGAGATCCATCATCAAGTGTTGAAGACAATAGTTCTAAGGTGGAGGTGTTAAAAAGAGGGTCTAAAGGACTTGATCTTCCTTAGGGGTAGTTGTTCCTTATGAAATAGGTGTTTCACTAAATACCTTTGGTCAAGAGGACATGAACAAGGTTTTTTGGTCTAAAGGAGTTGACTAGTCTCTTATTTATAATTTATTATAGGATACTAGTCCATTTGTTATAGACTTGGGAGTGGGTTTTATTCCCTATGAGGGTTTCCTAAAGGAACTATGTGTTATGTGTTTGATCTTATATATGGATTGAATGAATGATCTCTCTTGTTAATGTTGTTTGATCAAGTTGATATATGTTTTTTAGTTAATATTTTAAATGAATGTAATTGAAATTGAAATATTTGGGCTCATTGATTCAACCCCCCCCCCCCCGCTCTGAGTGATTATATGTCTAATAGTTATATGCATTCAAGACTCTTAAACATCAAGAAATGACTACTTACAACCTACATCTTATGACAACCTAGAGGTTTCTTGCTCCCATGGCTCAAACATGTAAATTATAGGTGGTGAGTGTAGTGGTAGGACCTTTAGGACTTATATAAGACATATACAATGATCATTTTCATCAAATAAGTTAGAAATATGCTAAAACCATTTCAATATTGACCTTTAATGGATGTAGAAGATCAATTTGACTACCTATGTTCTTAACTATTGTTCATAAAGAATGGGTCATCAATCTACAAATTAATTCCAAGGATTAGAAAACCATTAGACCCCCTTCCTATGGCCAAGAACTTAGGTCACCATTTTCTCTCTCTTATTTTTACTAAGCAACAACCTGAAAGTCTATCTAAGGCTACCAAGAATAATGAAAAAGAGAAGGGGATGATTTTTGGATTTTTTGACTCTAAAAATTATGGATTATATTGTCTAATGCATACAATGAGGTTCATCTAAATATTTATGAACTTTTCTTACCATGACCATACTATACAAATATGTACAAACCTGTAAACACCTATAAAATATTTTTTTCTTGCATTTTCTTAGGTTTTAGAGCTTAAAATGTTATTAGTGGGTAGGAAGAAGGAAATAAGGTGCCAAAAAATTCTTTCAAATAACGATTATGGGTGAAGGGAAGGTGAATTCATTTTTCACATGTGTAGTCCCTCTTAGTGGTTAATAAAATCATTTAACTTCTGAAAGAAGACCCTTTTGCATATGAAACCATTATATAATGGCATTATGGTGATAATGAGACCCATTTTAATGCATTTTGCCTTTTATAATGATTTAATGGTGTCATAAGTGCCTTAATAATACCATCCCATGGTGTGAATACCCTTTCAAGGCAATTATGCATGATTTAAAAATGAAATGTTAATTGAGGGTTACCTTAACATTTTTTAAAAGACATTAAAACATGATAGGTACTTAGGAAAGGTCATCACATTATCTTTATACCAGATGTAGTCCTCTAATTTTTCCATATTTTATAGGTTCTCAATATGCTTAACTGGGTTCACAACTGGCCATAAGCTAAAACATTTGAGTCATATTCAATATGAGTGATTTTAGATCATTAAGACCACCCCAAGACTTGTCATAGGCTCTTATATATATATATATATATATATATATATATATATATATATATATCTCACAAAATAGACACTTGACATAGTCTCAAAAAGGGTGATAAGATTACCACCATGACACTTCTTGACATAGGTATACCACTTGAACATGTTTCCTCTAACTTGATGACAAGTGACCCCTTCTTTAACTACCCTAACACTTTAAAAGACATAATAAGGTTACCAAGGCATGAGCTTAGGTACTCATGGGCATAGGTTGACTCTTTCTAAGCCCAAGGGCAGAAAGGAGTCAACAAAATAACTCTCAGATGTGATGCAATGAAAATATTTAATCACCTCAAATAAGGACTTCATAATCTTGAGTTAAGGGTAAATTTACCTAAATTTTTACATGGAGTTATTTATCTCATGGTATTAAAATATGGGTAGGGTATTTCTTCCATCCAATACCATGGGCTTATTCAGATCATTTTCCACCATCATTTCATGAAGACTCAAGATGGAGAATCTTCTTGGGAATCATTCCTAAAAAATAAGCTAAAGATTATATATAGAATAAAAATAAGAACTATTTATTCCTCCATTACACCAAGATCTAATCGAAAGGATGGGATGTCAAGTGAAGATCTAATTCCAAAGGTTAGAAAGGAGAAATTTCTGAAAATAGAGGCACCTAAACCTATCTCTAAGGAAACATAGAACCAACCACTATACAAGTTCATACTTTTTATATCTCTAATGAAGATAAATTATCCCTAGGAGTATCATAAACTAGGATCCTAAGGAGGAGTTCAAGAAGAAAGACTCCAAAGGAGGAGCCTAGGCCAATACCTCTACCAAAGAGAAAAAGAATAAGACATATTAGAGGAGAAATATTATCAAGAGAGATTGTATGGATATACTTGTAGTTATAAACTAGGAACACCCTTTTGAGGTTCCAAGTACTGAAGTAGTGATGACAACTAAAACTAGTGAAGAAGAACCCATGCATGAAAAAATTAGAGAAGATCCTCAATTAGAATTGAGGAACTAAACAATATGGTAGGGTGTCTAAGAAATTTGAAATAGGGTCTCCTCCACCATCTTCATATCATTCACAACTTGATAAAGGTAAGGCCCCAAGTGAATAAGAGGTTCAATCTTCCAATCATGATGAGGAAGCAAAAGTACAAGAAGCCCTCATCCTCTAATACAAAGCATCCTAAGATGACATATGTTTTTAACATTATTGAGATGTTAATTATAACCATTTTTGGTGTGTGATTTGTGTTATAGGTATTATAAGGACCATTGGGATGTTTTTTATTTATTAGTAATCTTTTTTTAGTATGTTTGAAGCCTTTTGGAGCTTCCTACCAAAGTGACTAATTTGAAATTTTGAATTTCCAAACTAGCTTTGTGGGGTGTTTTAGAGTCTTGTGTGAAATATAATGTTTGTAATTAGTATAAATAGGTCCTATGATGTGTGTGAGGGTATTTTCAATGTGCCGTTCATGTGAGAGAATAATATGAGCCAAGAAATCTAATGGTAACTACCACCTACATGGAAGTTAGAAAGAAAAATAAGTTAACATGCATATACTTAAGTATTTTTCACCACCAAAATTTAGTAGGAGCATGATTTAAAATCAAGTTACCTATACTTATCCAATATTTTTCAGAACCTAAATTTAGTGGTAGAATGTATTGGAAACATGTTCTCCAAACTTATTCAGTATTCAACACACTTAGATTCAGTGAGGCCATGTCTTGGAAACATGTCCTCCACATTAAAAATTATTTTAGTTTTCATATTTCTCCATATATATTTAGGTCATGCTTTATAATCATGTTTTACACATTACATAGTTTCCAAATCAGCCAAAGTACATAATTATATGATTTAGATACACATATATGGTAGAATTCTATACATTGGTACTATTATTTTACATAGTTTCTACATGAGACATATCTAAGGTGCATATGATATGAAATGTGTACCTAATATTAAAAAATCCAAATCAGTTTCAAATTTCAAACAATCTTAGGGACTATCATCACCCACCATGTTATATTTTTATGGACTGTCTTGAGCCAATATCTCTCTATCTCCTTAGACATATTCACTTTATAAATTTATATATTTGTCTTAATCACACTCTTAGTGATTTATATTGATAAATATTTAAAATCAAGTTGCTAATAGGCAAGGTAGTTTCATTGATACACAAGTGTACTCTTAAAACTCACTCTTTCAATTTCAATAATTTCAAATGGTTTTCAATTTTATACTATATGCATTTATTATATATTGTAACATGATCTTAGTTACATGTCACTCACCAAAAAATAACTCAAGTTAGACTTATGCAAAGGCAAAGTGTTTTATACACACCTAGGTACACATTTCTTCTCCATTAAACTAGTAATTTCATTACTCTATTAAAGGGGTTAAAATATAGATGATATTTATGGATTATATAGCACCTTAGTCTTTTCATCACCCACCAGGTTAGACTTTTATGAATTGTATTGATCTAATCTACTACAATAGTTGGTTGAATTTTTGGTATGGTTGAGGTGATTAAATCACTCAATCTTTCCAAGTTTTTAGGTTGGACTCGATTGTATCATCTATCCTCACCACTTTGATAATATGATTTGACTTTGTTCACCCATACTCACCAGGTTATAAATATGATTGGGTTTAATGATTTAGATAATCTCAAATACTAAGTGGTAACTCACCTTTTATTCAAGTTTGGGGGAATGTTCTTTCAAATCTCTCTCTATCTCCTTAGATATATGCACTTTACAGATTTACATATTTTTCTTATCTCACTTTTAATGATTTATAATGATACATATTTCAAATTAAGTTTCCAATAAGCAAGGTAGTTGCATTGATACACAAGTGTACTCTTAAAACTCACTCTTTCAATTTCAATCATTTCAAATGCTTTTCAATTTTAAATTATATGCATTGATTATATATTTTAACATGCTCTTGGTTTAAGGTCACTCACCAAAAAATAAGTCAAGTTAGACTCATGCAAAGGTAAGGATTGTTATATTAAATGGGGTAAAATTTAGATTATATCTATGGATTAAAAATCACCTTAGTCTTATACACTTGGAAAACTCATACATTGGTTATTCCTCTCAATTATATACCTTTCATACTTTTGAAAGTCTTACATCTAATATATCTTGTGCCCTTTTTCCTATCTCTTGGTTTGATCAATATTATTTTGATGAATCAGACTTCATATCTTACCTAGAATGCTTAAAATATGCTTATATTATGCCCCTATAATTTTTGAACATGTACCTATTTTCTAACTACCAAGACACAAGTGTTAGTCCTAGACCCTTGCATCACCATTAGTATCTTACCCTGATATAGGTGTCTAGTGCCCTAAAGTCATAGAATTTTAAAATGAAACATATCTTAATGGTTGGCCTAATTACTTTAATGTGAGATATTTCCCAATATAAGTGGTATATATTCATAATCACTCCTCATTCATTCCTCACCTATAAAAAACCTATCATAAACCAAGGCAACTTATCATAGCATTAAACTAAGCAATCGATAAAGTAAATCTTCCCTATTTTCTCCTATTTTCATATTATTCATAGGGATAACACATAAACATGTCTAGCTTATTGAAAGCATAGCCTAAGATCCCAATTTTCAAAGTTACAACCTAGGTCATTATTTTACTTTCTTTCCACATATTGCATGATTCACACATAAGCCAACATGTAGGGAGGAACTAAATGAATCTGAGGCCCTCTTTAGAGTATTATCTATGTAGTTAATTCTCATTTATAAAGGGATATTTGGGGTTAGTTCAACACCATGTGCCTATTAACCCTTTTTTTCCAAGGTCACCATGAAGATGAAGAACTATGGTTTTACAATTTCATGAGGAGCAACAATCCATGACCTAGATATGAATTCACCATGGTGAAAGTGAAGACAAACCTAGAAGCATCTAGGTGGATGCATCTTTTTTTAGCAGCTATTTCTTATGGGACACCTATATCCTAATAAGATAATAGAATTGATGCTAACATCTAAGGATGATACCAGTGTCTACAAATCCATATGCACTCAATCTATAATTTTGAAACTATTCCAAAATCCTCTTATAGTATGTGAAATACATGTTTTAGATCTATAACTATATTAGCAATAGAACCAAATATTTACATTTTTATTTGTCATTTTCATATCTAGCATAATTGTACTCTCTATATTTATCCTATCTCATTTTAATAAATTCATCATGTGTTGTATCTAACTTTATCATTTAATTTTCCTATTGTAGATCTAATTATCACCCTTGTACATTGTCATTTCTATATTCTTAACCCTATATACCCAAGTATGATCCTTATCCAATTTAGGGTTAAACAAGAGTATGAATAATGGTGGCATACAAAGGAATCAAAAGTTCCACCATATAGTCATGTATATTTTGAGTGGGAGGATTCATCTCCTTTCATTACAATTAAGCTTCACAAATACTAAAATTTCAAGAAAAATCAAAAAATCAAAAATCCCAAAACTATAAAACATTTAAATAATTAAAAAATACTTAAAAAGTAGCATGTTCCTAGTTGTACTATTTATTTTACTTATTTTATTTTCTCCATGTTCATAGATATCATGTCATTCCTTTTCATATATACACATATATTTCATGCATCATTTGAGAGTGATATAGGCATACCCATATACATGATATATTCACATCCAAATGTTTGGTTTTCCCTCTACTCACACCATAAGTATTTTAGGGGAATATTATTCTTTGATCAAGATACATTGAGGTATTATTTTTATATTGTCACTTTCCATTATCATGTTTTATCTATATACTTACACATGCCTATATTCATGATTATACATTTCATAATGTACTTGATATGCTATGTGCTTAACTATTTTTTAAAACACATATTTATAAGAACTAGAATGGTATGTCCATGTTAGTTGCTTATATTACATACTCTCATTTATGCACTTCCTTAAGTGTGTTCCTTTCTTTTTATTATCTTTCATTGTATTGGTTATTTGAGCATTTGAATATAAATATTTATTGTGGCTCCCATGCCTTTATTTTCATATTTGGACATTTTAATATGTCACTCTATGTTTTATGTGTCCATTTTAATATTTCATTCTATTATTTATGGAAATTTGATTAAGTTGTGTTCCTTAGATTGTGTGGCATTTGAACATGCCCCTTGTATGATGTCTCCTTAGACCATTTATTATTTCATTGATTTTGAGTGATATTGTGTGTGTGCTTGTATAATTCCTAAACTTTTATTTTTACTCTCTAAATATTTCCATGATCTATATCATGCATGTAAATATTTATTTTGGTCACATACTAGATTTTAAATGTTATATCTAACTAGACATGTTACTCCTATATGATACATGATCCATAACATATTATAAATTTATTTTATATTTTTGAGATAAGGTAACTACCAAATTCTATTTCTCATGAGATCAAAAGGGGAGGGGGTATGTCATAGAGGCATGACTTCCAAATTTTCATAGTCTTATATTTCAATGGGAGCATGTCAAAAGGGCATAAAATCCACACTGATTTAGTATTCATCATCTCTATATTACATTGGGGGCTTGTTATATAAACATTTTCTCCACATTTATAGTAGTTGTCATAGTCTCTATATCAGTGGAGACATGTCATAAAAACATGTCATCCATACTTGCACTAGCTTTACAATTCACTAGATTTTAAAGTTTTATGATTTCTTGTGGTAAGATGGACTATGCATGGGTACTATTACTATACCTAGATTTTAGATTGAGACATATATGAGGTACATATGCCTTGTAAGGGGCACCAAAAATTTTCAAAATCAAATCATTTTAAAGAATTTAAATACTATTATGTATTATTATCATACCCATGATAAACTATTATGGATTGTTATCGATCCAATATATTATAGTAGTCGGTTCATATTTGGAAGGTTGAGATGGTTAAATAACTCAATATTAACAAATTTATAAGTTATATTTGATTAAATCATATAAATTTAATAGGATTATAGGTTGTATTTGATTAAATCATCCACCCTCACCAGATATATATTGAGAGTTGATTAAATTGCTCACACTCACATGATTGAGATGAAACAAGCTCAATTTTTATGTTGTAACTCACTTTCACACCAATATTGAGGGAATTGTTTCATCTAATATCTATATATATTTAATTTTAGTATCATATTTTTCCTAATATAAGTTTCAATGCTTCATAATGAAGCATCTTTTCAAATCAAATTACTAAAAGGAAATATGGTTGCATTGACACACAAGTGTTATCCTAACCTTGCTCTACTTACTTTAAATCATTTTATGCTTTCAATTTTATATTTCATACATTTATTAAATACTATAACATGATCTTGTTTACATTTCAATCATTAGTGAAGCACTCAGGTAGGCTCACATAAAGATAAGGTGTGCTATACATACCTAGGTACACATTTATTTCCTTTAAACTAGAAATTTCATTACTAAATTAAAGGGGTGGGGGGTAATGTAGATAATATATTATGATTTATACGTTACCTTAGTTTTTTACACTTGGAAAATACCTATCATGGTTTTACCTTTCAATTCTAGACCTTCCCACTATGAAAATGAAAAGGCTCACTTTCACTATATCTTTGTGCCAGATTACTTATCTTTTAGTTCAATTTGATCTAAACCTGATGTTTACCCTTCACTACTAGTTTTATACCACACCTATTTTCTATCTCCCTTCACACTTGCATCTTAGGTGGACACATGTGTTGATTCAACTATGCATTTTCCTACAAAGTGTCAAGTACCCAAAAGTCATCCAATATATATATATATATATATATATATATATATATCAACCCTCATTCATTCTTCACCTAGAAATCACATACAACTCATAAGGCAATATACCAAGAAACATTCAAGTGAGTAAAAATCTTCCCTATTTGTCCCTATTTCCATATCAATCATAGAATCAATCTTCTTAAAAGTATGAATAATTCACATATTAGCCCATGATCCATATTTTCCAAGTTACAAGCTAGGTCATTACATTTATTTGTTTATCACACATTGCACCCTTGTGTATATACACAATAATACATATATGATAACTACATAAGTCTAAGGTACTCCTTGGAGTATTGGCTATGTAGTTAACCTCCACTAATATAGAGTAACTTGGGGTCATCTCAACATCATGATCCCACTAGTTATTTTTCACATAGTCACTCCAAAAGGGTGAAGAGATAGGGTTTGATCATTAGATAAAGAGTGACAACCTATGCAATGATCTAAATACATCAAAATAAAATCTATATAAAACTCAAAAGGCTCTAGTTGGTCACATCTAAATCTATTTAATATTATGTAAAAGACACCTATGGTAGAGTTAGATGCCTACATTGATGCAACTACCCAGATCTGATGCAAGCATTTGAGGCCACAAAAAGGATATTTCTAAAATCTTACGACTACTATAGGATCATTATCTATTCCACCTTAATAATGTTCATACTTAGACTTGCATGCACAAATTAAACCAGCTAAGTGTAATTATTTCAAATTCATTTCAATATAGATCAATAGTTTTACTTTACTATTTTTATCAATCTCAATTTTAAAAAGTTATAATAATGTTTATATGAGTTTTCTCTTAATTGGCATGCATATGAGATTAATTCACCACCCTTGTGTAAAAGATAAACTAATCATCTTAACTATATACACCCTAATTTATAAATTTAGGGTTAAAAATTATTATGATTACCATTTATTCATTATTATCCTTTATTTATTCTGGGTTATCCTCCTTTGGGTTTGTGTCACTCTTCAACTAATAATCTAGTGTACATGGAATGATTTTTTCTTCATTTAGCTCCTTATTCTTAAATAGTCTCTCCTTTTAACTCTCTAATATGATTAGGTGTATTTTCTTGGTGTATTTGGGAGAAGGTAAGAGATGTAAAGTTTCTTATCCCTCCTTTCCTAGTATGCCTCGTATCCCCTTCTTCTATAGTTTATCCTAGAATTTATTCTACTTAAAATTTCAACTAATTTAAATCCCCTAGTCTCTCTAATCCTTAAATTTTTTATTCTATGGTGAACCTTCTATTTTGTACTTACTAATTTTAATCTTTTTAATATATTTAATTTTATATACTTTATTGTCTGGGGTATTTTCTCCCTAAAATCCTTCACTTAGAATAGAGGCTGAAATTGGCATGTTGTCATAGTTCTTAGCTTCTTACTCGATCTATGTATTGATTTGAATATTTTATACCTTATTATTCTACTTAATTCCTATCATTTCACTTTCTTCCTGAGGCTCTTTAATATGGACTTATCCATATTTATCCATGTATTCTGATTACTTTTATTTATTAAATAGTTTCATTTTAGGTACCTTGATCTATGATAAGTGAGTCACACAAAATAAGTATTCTCATATTATATATTTTGATTCAAACTTCCGTACTTAAGTATATATTGATGGATGTAGGGAGATCCTTACCAAACCTTACATTCACACAAAATATTACATAAATAAAACACTTTCTAGGCTTAGTAACCACATCAAAAGTGATTATTTATCTAAAGGTTTTGGAGATTCCCATCATAACTTCATCTTCCAAAAAATCTAAAGGTATTATTGGAAATATAACTCATATATGGATTGAATTGATGTTTTATTCATATTGAAATCCAATTTCTAAGTTCTCAAGAAAATGCATGTTTTTCTAAGGAAAAAAGGCCCATCTAGAAGTGTTCTCACTTAGTATTCATGATTTAACAATGAGATCAAAAAAATCCTTTATAAATGTAAATATCTCAAAATTAACCTTTGGCTTGCACTTACATTGGGACCAAATTCTAACCATATCGGTGTTAGACCTACTAACTAGGAATTTTCCTAAGAGAGTATTTTCTAGTCTATTAGAGAATTTATCTACCACTGAATTGGGGATCCTAAGAATAATTATCTCATTAATATTAATATGTTCCATCTCTATAATAGTAAACTCTATATATGAAGCCTTGCCTTTCAATATAACCACCTAATATTTTCATTCATTCCACCTAACACTATAGTATGAAGTATTGAAATCTTCACCCTTTTGAATATTGTCAAAGGAATCACTACCTTTCCCCATTTTTAAATCTAATCTAAAGGATATAAGCAATCACCTCGGTATGAGGGTTCCCATCATGGGCCTCATCTATTTATCCATTTACTTCTCCTATTCTTCATTGATATTGTTAGGCCCTACCTCCTCAAATTTATTCACAGAGTATTCCCAACCAAATTAATTTTTAAAACATTTTTACATGCTCCAACCTACTCTGCATGAACTTATTATATAAATAATCTCTCTAATTTAAATTTAATATATTATTCATAATTAATAACCATTAGTATATTAAGGATGTCTTAAATATGATCATACCTACTGTAATGTACTAATTTTAAAATAAGATCAACTTAGTCATTAGCAATATCAATGATTGATTAAAAATAGATGGAAGTTCAGTACTAGTCATAGAGAAAAGATAAATATTTTACATGAGAGTGAATAGTAACATAGAATAATAATCAATTTAAAATTATTTCCAACAGAGTGCCAATTATTTTTATTCTAAAAAACTTTAACAATCAACTAATCAACCCGTTTGCCTTTCATTGAGGTTAAATCTAAATCAAACCATTTTAATATTAAATTTATAAAGACTATAAGGACTAGTTTAAATGAAAATAAATGTATTTTAGATTTTAAGCATTACATATATCAATAAAATCAAAGAAACTTGATAAGATCTAGGAAATTAAAAAAATAATAATATATAATATGAACTCAAATTAATAGATTTATGAGAAATATCTCTTCTCAAAAGTTAATAAATATCAAAATACTCTCCCAATGTGATTTAACTTAAATAGTAATCAAATGTCACAATTGAAACCTATAAATTTTCATGTTCATATTTTGTTCTCATTTTCATATATTACTTTAATATCTAGATCTCACTTTCATTTAATATCTCTCTTTTCACTATTCAAACATGTTATTGACTCAATAATAAAGTGGAACATATGAATGAAGTGAATGTTTTGAAGATTCAAACTAATACACTCTCAATTATAAGAATGTATTTCATAATATTTTGTTAACTCTCTTCTTTCTTAATTCACTTTCACTTTTAGATCATGTATCTCACTTGTATATTATCAAGATTCAAACAATATTTTTTATTATTCAAAGCAGCATCTTATGATGAAGCTATGAATACTTTAATTATGAAAATGAAAGAAAACAAATTGAACTAAGAAAATGAAGGAAAAATAAATAGTCCATCAAAATAAAGAGAGGATAAACTAGATAATATAATGAACTATTTAAATATTACACTAAAAATATACAAATTAGAAATTAAATAATGTGAATAAACTACAACAATAGAAAATAAAATATATATAGATGTTAAAAATATAGAAATATAAATTTTTATTGAGAATTCCAAATATATTCATAACTATTTACAGATATAATGACTAAAACAGAAATTAAGTTGTAATCATGTGTAAATAATCTATCATGCATGCATGTGCATTAAGTATTCTTCATTATCAAAAATAATATAGTAATAATCCAGAGCATGTGACTGAAATAATTTTGTAGTCACTATATGTATTAATATTTGAGCAAAGTTCAAATAAAATATTAAATGATAATTGAAAACTTGATATAATTAACCATAATAAGTTTTGAAATTCAACATAAAATAACTTGTTATTCGATCTTCTTTTAAACATACACATTTTATAGGAAAAATATGTAATATGAAAATATATTGTAGATTTCATTGTACCTATAAAACTTATCCTAGAATAATATCTTCTTTGAGTATTTTTAGGTCTTTAGAAATAAATTATCTATAACTAAAATTTGAATATAATGATTAAGTTAAATTTAGCTTGAATTTATTTTAATCTATTGAATTTTAAATGATAAATCACTTTTCTCATAGTGAGTTGTATAAAATAATTTTAAAATTACTAATAACACAAAATAACTCAAGGGTTGAGGGTCACTAACATCTAATTTAAATTCAAGATATTAACTAAATACAATTATCATGATTTAAAAACTATTCCCATAAAAATAAAAATAAATGAATAAATATTATTCATTCAAATTTTTACTTAGTTGTAAAATCATTCATATATTTGTACTTAATAAATATTTATTCAATGTTACCTCAAAATTCTCAAAAAAAAATTATATTTCCAACATTTAATCTCACACGAACCACTTTGACAAAGCACAAAATAAACATTTGACCATTTTAAAACACATGAAAATTTAAATTAAAATAATCACTTGCCTCAAAAATGAAAAGAGATCAGAATGTCAAACATGTCTACAAATATCATCCACAAAATACTAAATAAGTTTGAGTGTGTATGAAAGCTACAATGGAAAATCAATCGAAATCCAAACATTCTAATACTAATATATATTTTATCATCCATATGAGGATACCAAATTTATTAAAGGAATTAATCTATTATTATGTTTAAAATATTCTATACAATTAATTGGAATTACAATTCTCACTAGTCCACTAAATTCATTGAACAACTCTAATTTTATCTTTTCTTGAAATGGGTGATCATAGGTGGGATTGAATATCTTCTTCACACTAATGGATTTAATAGAATAGTTTATGAGCAACATTACTATTATTATGGGCATTTATTATACTTAAATTATCAAGTACATGCAGTTGATTAGTAGACATGAAATATCATCAACAATCACTAGATTATGAGGTATTTGGTGCAAAGAAACACTTGGTGAACCATGAAATAAGGTGTTTTACCCTTAATTTTATTAATGAGTTATATATATATATATATATATATATATATAATTTTGTAATTAAAATAATATCAATATTTATGGAATTCAAGTGCAAATATGAATGTAAAATACTAAGATTGGTTATTCTAATTTGAAAATGGTATATGCAAGATATGAAAGTACTAAAGATATAATCATGATTTTACTTTTTGGTTGACTATATTACTATGATTGCATTATAGAATTGAAATTCAAGGATAAACATGATTATAATTTATTTGGTTTTGTAATTAGTTTGTTATCTCTATTAGTCTAATTCTAAAATATTAGGTCACTATAATTAGTCAATATTGACTTGCCAGTCAAAAATTACTTCTACAAAAGTATAGAAAAAGTATTTTTATGGTCACTTGAAACTATCTTTTCTTGCTCTATGTTTTCTATCCTAAACCTTGATGACTTATTCAAATCTAATAATAATTCTCTTTTGTATTAAAACCCTAAATGCGCTAATATTTTCTATAAACTTGAAAAAATAGGGGAATTTGTATGCATTGAATGACCCTAATTATCCCCATCTGATGAATTACCATTGCTTACATACCTAATACTCCAAGGATGGAAAGCAAGACACATGTAGTTATCTTGCCTAGTGTGATTATGTAATGATTCTCCTTCACTATATGTATGGAATTAATTATTTATATTTATACTTGATATTGCTTAATTTGACTTTGATTTTGAGTACTTTAATTTGGCTTATGAATACTCCTATTGATATGTATACGATCTAGGAAGAATATGGAAGATTTTCTTAGTATGAAATAGTGTATATATGTATAATAGATAATTTTCAAGTCCCTTTTCAATGAGACCTTGATTGGTATATATATGGATCATATTAAATAATCCATCCCACCACTAGCACATTAGGTGT
This sequence comes from Torreya grandis, assembly GCA_037957365.1. Classification (NCBI taxonomy): domain Eukaryota; kingdom Viridiplantae; phylum Streptophyta; class Pinopsida; order Cupressales; family Taxaceae; genus Torreya; species Torreya grandis. Next base: position 1,223,121 of record JARHVA010002128.1, read on the forward strand.
ATGATCAGACCATAAGGATGGGTTTGAATTTATATAATATCCATTATTGGGAGTTGGTTAATTTGTACCAAATTGGTCACTATTGACAAGCCATATTGGATAACTTGTTGAAGTCAGCGTATGTACAAGTGGGATAAATTGAGAGTATGTAGATGTATATGTAGGATATTTAGTAGGTTTGAAACATAAATTACGGTTCCTTTATGTGTCTAATAGTATAATTTAAGGGTTGACTCATAATATATCATGAACATGTGAGAGAATGTCTAATTAAGACCTTAATTTATGTCTATTTCATGTGTGGTAAATGTGTGTCAAGCTTTCCATTGGTAAGTATTGAAGACCAAATATTACCAATTAATGCCCCTTTTATTTTAGTAATGGAATTTATAAACTAAAAGAATAAAATATACCTAATTGTGTAAAACAAATTTTTCCTTATGGGAGATATCTCCAAATATAACACCTTTCTTCATGTAAAAACTACAATTAAAAGAATTTATTTAACATCCATATGTGAAATCTAAAATCTATAATTGAAAATTGAAAGTACAAAGGTTAAAGTACATGTGTGATGGTGAGAGAGAGAGAGAGGTAGTTAGGTTAAACTTAAAGAAATCACTACATAGATAAATTAGATAATTGATCAGGTAAGGTCACTCAAAAATGAGTCAACCACTATAAATTGCTTATAAATTCAATTGTAATGCTTAATATTAGTTTATATTTTGATATATATAAATATATTTTCACAAAAAAAAATGGAATTAATAATGTACATTCCCCCATCGTGTATATAGGTTTTATTATGTATTTTATCTCAATATAAAATATATTTCATGAATGAAAGAGAATGGTTAATGTGATGTAGAGCGACAACCATTTTCCATTTAAATATAATTGTGTTATGTATTTTCATAAATCAATATCATGTCATCCAAAAATATCTCTATCCATCATTCTAGGAAACCTAAACTCACTTTGGGACTGATACTCACTTTCAATTTTTTAATTCTTTCCCTTTGCAGAAGGTCACCCTATTTATATATCCTTGATCCATGTTATTACATAGTTCTACCAGAGTGTCCTCCTACCAAATAAAGCTATTTTTCTAAAATTTAAATTCGTGTAACAAGTCTTCCTATAATTTTAGTGATCCCCATCCAAATAAATTCCCAAAAGATCACTATAAATCCACATTGCAAACCATTTTACACATAGGAGGCTTACATATTGAAAAACACCAGAATTTTAATTGCACATTAAGAGTAAATTTCTTATTTATACTAATTTTGAACATAAACAACCCTATTAGACTTAATATAAAGTCTCAGTATATTTAAAAGGTTATAAGTCATGGTTAAAGTACTTTATCACACTAGAATTACATGAACATATAGTATTACACTAGTCTTTTACACACACCACTGTAGCATGGGATAACTACATTTTGATTTTGATACCTTTTCAGAGTATTGGTATGTAGGAAACATTCAACACATGGTGTGTTGAGGTCAAGAACAACTTTAACCATTAACCCATTTTAATCTCATGATTTAATTTTCTATTTTTATCTATTGATCTAGGGTTATAAGTAAAGGAAAAGATATGCAGTAGTTTTTATGATGGATCAATGGCTCCAACATAGGAAAATAGAACACATAGGTGAAGGTCAACTTGTTAAAATATTTTTATATACCTAACACCTATAAGATATAGATTATACCTAAGGACATAAAAACACCACTTTCCTAACTAGATCTAGAGGCCTTGTCAACAAATCTAGTAAAACTTGTTTTATATCCATAGTCAGGTAACATAGTCACATAGCTTGGTTTTCAATCTCAGTCATAGTCTTGCATTCTAATTTTCTAGGTAAATTGTATTTCCTTTATACTTTCCCCATTTAGAATATTTAAAAAATTTAAAAAGTTCTAAATTAGATGGTGTTTTTTATTTCATATATGCAAGCATATGTATTTTACATACTACTTTGTCACATTTAGGTAATTAATTCTTATATTTACCAAATTTTGGTAAAATAAATTGGTGAGCTTGTATATTGATATAATGTTGAAAAACATTAACCATATATGTTGCTAACATTTTTATTCTTCATTTTATTGTTTCAAATTATTTTCTTAGGGATTTTAGATTAGATAAAGTATTTATTTGCAGCAACATTTCAAGTTTTTATTTATTACTTTATTCAATTTAAGAAAATTATTTCTATCTTACAAACCATGATACACTAAGTTATTCTCAAATTGAATATTTTCCAATTTAAGTTAATAATACCATAATGACATAACTTGTTAATAGATTTGGTGATATAGATAAGAAATAGTTAAAAGGATGTATTTCAAACGATCAAGATATATTAGATGTATTCATAAATATTATTTGACAAGAAATTAAGAAGGCATCTGAGGGCCAATCCTCTAAAACCTCAAATATTGTGGATTATTTACGCTTCTTAGAACCATTAGATATAAATTTTATGACACATTTTACTCTAAGGGAAACCCAAGGGTTTAAATAGATAAATATGCTAATTCTTACTCATTCATTTGGATCACTACCTTTAGATAGGGGCATTCTTCTTCTCCCGATGTATAGTCCCTCATGTACTAGATTCAATCTCTATAAATAAGGTTTTATTTTTTGAGTAACTTGATTCAAAATATAATCACATGCTTTATTTTCACACTTTATTTTACACTCTATTGACATAGCACATAGTTGTATATTCTTTACTTACAAGTTTCACAACACCCAAGCTTGCACTATATGATAGAAAAGGTGATCTCAGATAACATTTGAGAGAATTACTCATATCACATTTAGATTATGTATCGAATTATAGGTTAATTACCAAGTTATTTATAATTAATCTAAAGGAATATTCTTTACAATGGTTTTATGACTTACCACATTAATTGGTCCATACATTCAATCCTTGACTGATATGTTTCTAGCACTTTTTTCAATTGATATTAATGAGATGATTTCATATGCTTAGATTGCTAACTCAAATATAGATATAATGAGCCTACCATATAATTTTTCTTAAGTACAATATAATGTTATCTAAAATGATAAGTCATATGGTAGTGTATATATATATATTTATGATTATATACAACCTTAGTCTTGTACACTTGGCAAACTTAGACGTTGGTTGTTCCTCTCATTTTTTTGCCTTTTCCCACTTCCAAAAGTCTCACATATGTTCCATATATTTCTCTTTGGTGTATATATCTTAATTTGACCAATTTTATGTTGATGACCCAAGTCTTCCTTCTTACTCCCTTGACATTAACATCTAGGATAGGCAGTAGTGTCAACATTATTATATAGTCCCAACATAAGTGTCTAGTGCCTTGAAGTCATCTAATTTGAAAATGAAACATATATTAATGGTTAACCTAAGTCATTTAATGTGATTTATTATTCTAAAAGTATTGATATATATACAAGATCAACCCTCATTCATTTCTCACCTAGAAACACAAGAATAATACAAGTATTCTTACCAAAGAACATTCAAAGAGAATTTAATTGAAAAAGGCTTATGTATTTATTCCTATTTCCATACTAGTCATAGGTAGTACACATATACAACACTAAAGTAATAAAGGATCAGCCCAAGATCTCAATTTATCAAGTTATAAGCTATGTCATTATTATAATTTCTTTGCACATATTGTATGATTCACACACAAGCCAACACAAAGGGATAACTACATGAGCTTGACACCCTCTTTTGGATTATTGGATATGTAGGTAGTTCCCTCTGGTGGTGGATTCTTTGGGGTCATCTTTAAACTATGTGCCCATTAACCAACTTTTCCCCAAGGTCACTATGAATATGGAAAACTAGGGTTTTGCCATTTCACAAAGAGTGACAGTCCATGACCCATATCTAAATGCACCAGAGTGAAGGTGAATAAAAACATAGAAGCATCCATGTGGTTGCATCTTATTCTAGTAAGTATTAAATGTATGCCAATAGAATTGAATGTAGATAGTAGTGTCAACACAACCATCCTAGGGTGATGTTATTATCCATAGTGCTAGAAATGTTAGAGCCATAATCTAATGAATGCTATAGAATATCCTTATAACATGATTTCTAATTATTCTAGATCTAGAAGTGTATTAGAATCTGATCAATAGAAGTACATCACTTGTTTATCATTTCTATAACTAGATTTGTTATGCTTTTCATATTTATACTATCTCAAAAAAATAAATTTAGTGTATGCTTATCTATGAGTTTAGCATCTAATTGGCATGTTATAGATCTTATTATCACCCTTGTGACATTTCATTTATATATACCCATTTAATATAAAATTTAGGGTTAACAATAAGATCACCTTATATCAATGTTATCATTTGTATTTGCACCCTTTGAGGAGGTGTTTCAGGTTTCCTCACATTATTGATACAATGGGAACTCTCTAAGGCTATGGGTGGCCTATGACTAAAGAGAACCTCCAAAAAGAGTTGGATTGGTTGATGCTACACCTATATATAACTACACCTACTCAAATTGTAATGAGAAAGGAGAGAAAAAATTGAAAGTAAGGAGAAAAATTGGTGATGCACCAAAATTTAGGTCTCCTCCTATGGTTTATAAGTTGATAACAAAGCTAAACAAGGTTGAATATAATCACATAGCGTCAAATAGTTTTCTAGCATAAGTATTTCAATATTTAGGTTACAGATAATGCATCAAATAAGAGGGGAAATAAATAGGCTTAAAATAAAGCACTAAATTTTTTTCCCACACTGAACATTTTCATAACCACTTAATACACACCATATGTCTTGTAAATAGATAACTTACTCATAAATAGGCAAGAATGAAAAGTAAAAATACAAGGAGATTGGACATAAACACTATTATTCATCAACAATTCATCGTCAGTACACTAAATATGAGATTAATAAGGCAAAATTAGTTTACATTCTCTTCAAAACCAATAAGTATCAATTTTAGCACATCTTTACCATACTAACTTGGAGGATCCTCTTATAAGCCATTCAAGGCCAAATATATAGAATGGATTAGTCATAAAACATCAAAGATATTATTTCATGTTGTTTAAATGTCTTAATAACTTACTTTTAGGTGTCTCAAACCTCATTCCAAATGTATTAGTCATCAAACATCAAATATGTTTGTCTACAAGATTGTGTCTCTCTCACTTGAGGACTGTATGCTTAGGTCAATATTAGAAGATCACTTTAGAGATGGTTGTGGGATTGGATAAACATGGAAATGGGTGTGATGACTTGTAAAAATTGTATATAATGTGTTTTCTCTTATTTCATAATCCCAAAAAACCCCTTTGTAATGTCAAACAACCACCAAACTATGCATTCTCAAACCTTGTAGATTTGTACTTAGACATTTCACCATTCTTTATATTGAATATTTGATTTAGGATGGTTTTGGACAAATTATTAGTAATATTTTATTTTGTATTTTAAACATCATGTACACATACCTTTAATCATATTCAATATGTAAACACTTCATAACCCTGTACCACCCTAACTACCATGCTCAAAGCAATAGAACAATGACATTTCTTGTTAATACCAACATGATCATTGAATGTTTGGGTTGTTTTTTATGTCACATAGCTAAATGGACATTTAAGATATAATTTTAAACAATTTTAATGAATTCACCAGGCACATACCTATCATTTCAAGAATAAAATCATGGTAGTGGGGTTTAGGAGGGTTTTATAGAGGTTTAAATTCTTAACAATTATTCATAAAGCGATGCCCTCTAATACGAAAACTACTACCATGAATTTTAATGAAATATGGGTGGTCAAAATCCCATAATATTATTTTTATTGAAACATGTCCTCTTTCATAAAACAAGGTTATGAAAATGGCTCTTTTGGGCCTACTAATGACTTGATGGGTATCTTGCACAATTTTCTACCTTGTTTAGACATGTACCATCTTATTGAGTATGGTTTTGACCTGATTAAGCATGGAAGAGGCCTTGGATATTATTTTATCACCCTTTTCTAATGTTAGTTTGTATAAATATGCTTGAGCCAACATTAAACATGTATGATCTCTTCAAAACCTACTTTCTCTTGTTATGCAACTTATCCATTTGGCACAATAACCTTTTGTAGCTACCTACTAGATATTATATGGAGTTATTCTTGTCTTGGTCAATAATATGTGATGTATAAACTCTCTTTTCCTACCTTGAAACTTACCATTATGTTATATTTGGAGTTGAAGACAAAGAACAAAGAGGTTTCAAAGGTGAATTGATGTTATAAAAAGAGTTTTGATACCTCTTTGTTGGTGTACAATAGAATGAAGTATGACATGATCTTAAATGAATAAAAAATGGCCAAAATGACTCCTTTTCTTGGTATTAGTCCTTCATACTTTATGTATTATAAGGGTTTATGTTTCAACATTAGAACAAGCAATATATCAAAACCAATGAAACCTTAAAATCTCCAAAATTACTTTAATCCCTCCAAAATCTTGAAATGTAAAATGTTATTATCTCATTATCTTTTCTCCTAGATTAAATATCCATCAAGGAACACCATTCCATATTGGGAATAATCACATATATTTTATTTCCATGGTTCCAAGTATACCTTAACTTTTGGAAAATAGCCTTAAACTTTGATAAGTTACCTTAACTTATGATAAATTACATTACAGAATACCTCTTCAAAGGTCATGGCATGAAACTGGTTGGACAAGGCAAACACATGGACTCTATCATGCTAATAATAATATTTTTATACCTTGATATGACATTTAACACCACAACCATGAAATCAAGACATGATTCTCAATAAGACTATTTCAAGGTTAGATGACTCAGTTACCTAGTTTTGAATAATATTTGGTCATGGATAACTAATTAGCTAACCATTTTTCTGACTTCATAGGTAGTTTGCATGTTAAACATCTATACTAGTGGCCTTAGATAACCCATTGGGAATGGAGTCACTAAACATTTATTCTCTATGAAACCAAATTTGAACTTAAACATGACATTGGCTTTTGAAATAAACTACAAACTAAAAATACCTAAAACCACAAACAAAATAATACACACACAATAAGACAAGGAACACACCCACAAAAGTAAAAATGTGATTATAACACTTGGATAAATAAAATCCTAATTTATTATGTACAAGAGGTGAAAAATGACCTCAATAGTAATCTTTGAAGTATGTCCCACTAACTGGGATATGTATTTATTATACATTCAACTTTGAGAGCTAAAAAGTGTTATTTTTCTTACAATCAATGATAACATAGGGCCCACTCCATAAAGTGTCAAGCTTTGTATGTCTTCTAGGCTCGGCCCTATCTTTATACCATTTGATAACAAGGTCACATTTTTGGAATATATTTTTTATCAAAGTACCTCTTGGTTTGATTTTTATAGGACTCCATAGTATCCATGGAAATATTTCTTGTTTCTTATAGCTCCATCAACTCAGTTAGTCTAATCTCCATGGAAGCACTCTCCATCATCTCAAGTTGATATATAAGTTATAGAGTTGTTAACTCAAAATATATTGGAAACTTATCTTATTTACCATAGAAGGGAATGCATGGTGAGTTTCTAATGTCTCTTTTAAGAGTGATCCTATCATCCCATAAGGATATATTTAACTTTGTGTTCCATGTTTACTAATTTTCCTCCATATTCTTCTTAATAAATTTAATGAGATTCTTGTTTGTGGACTCTACTATTCTATCTCCTTGAGGATATTAGTTGGAGGATGTTCTTAGGTGAATTTCATGTTTCACAACCCACTCACTTATTTTGGTACCAAGGAAATCCATTGCATCATCTGAGATAAGTGTAGAAGGTACCCCAAATATGGTTACTATACCTTCATATAAATACATCACATTGGTTTCATTAACTTCATTGAGAGATACAACCTTTGTCCATATAGTAAAATAATCATTTGCAGTCAATACCCATTTATGGATAGTACTTTAAGGAGGATTGATAATACCTATGAAATCTAATCCCCACTACATGAAAGGTTGGTCTACTTGAATGGGATGAAGAGGGAGGGATAAAATCTTTTTTTTCCTATGAATAAGGCATACTTATTTCACTTTCTCACCCATGCATATGAATCCTTGGACAATCTAGGCTAATAATACCCAAATCTCATCATTTTTATTATTTTAGTTCTTGGTGCAAAGTGACCATGCAATTATCCATTGTGAAATTCTTCCAATTCCTTCTCAATTCGATTATCCTTTGCACATCTTAATATTCCTCCATTAATGTCTTTTCTAAAGAGTGTTCCATCTACCAAGACATATGAAGTGGATTATAATTTGAAATTTCTCCTTTTATCCTTGTTTTACCTAATGGACACTCACCTATTTAGAGGAATTTGATTGTGTCTTATGTCCATCTCATCAAATATGAAGATGTATTTGTTTGAGGATCATATTGGAGTGCTTACATAGCCCCTCACCTCTCACCAACTTGGCAACCTTGATATCAACATCATATTCCATGACTTTGGTGATCCAATCAACCCTTTTTTCATTTAAATCCTTTCTCAAGGAAGTCTTTGATTCTTGTATGAGACACCATCACATGTACTTTCTTGTTAAAGAGCATGTGCCTAAATTTTTTAAGGCTTCTTATAATAGCAAGGACTTGCTTATATATAAAAGTGTATCTTACCTCATAGTAATATAACCCTTGGCTGAAGAAATTAATGTTATGTTCAAGACTCTCTTCATTTTATTATGTCAATATGGTTGAGATTACTTCATCTTTTACCAAATCATGCAATGTCAATTCCTTCTTTTAATCAGGATTTGCAAGTGTTCGAGCTTGAGATATGGCTATCTTGATAGCACCAAAACTATTTATTTCTTATCTAGTCCAACTAAAAGCCTAATTTCTATTTAATATGGATGTTAGAGGCATGACAAGATTATAAAAATTAGGTATGAATCTCCTAATGAAATTGATTTTCTAATGAAACTTTGTAGCCCTTTCTTGTGCTTAGGCAATGATAAGGATAAGATAACACTTACCCTTTCAGTATCTATGAAGAGACCTTTATTGGAGACAATATGGCCCAAGATTTTACCTTCATAAACTAGAAATACATAATTTTTAGGATTGAGAGAGACTCCAAAATATTTACAGCTTTTAAAAAATCTGCCTGATATGAATCAAATGATCACATACATTATTGGAGAACATCATGACATCATCAAGATAAACCAACACTATATCATTAATCAAAATTTGAAATGTTATGTACATGGATCTTTGTAATGTATCTCTAGCATTGGATAACCCAAAATACATTTTACTATATGAATATGTTCCCCATTTTTTTGTGAAGTTTATCTTACACTAGGCTTCTTCTTGCACCAAAATTTGATTATACCCTGAATAGCCATCAAGGAGAGAGAAAAATTTAGAACCTACTATTACTTGAAATATTTTATCCATAAAAGGAAAAGGTTAATGATCTTTTAGTAAAACTCTATTAAAGTCCCTAAAATCTACACACAATCTTATATCTTCATTCGTCTTCCTTACAGGGACTAGATTGACAACCCAAGATGAGTGTTTAATAGGAAATATAATGCTAGATTATATCAACTTAGTTAATTTTTTCCTCATGAAGGGCTCAATTTTTGGATTGATATTCCTTTACCTTTGCCTTAATTATTTATAATCCAAATCTAGATTTATTGTGTGTTTATCTAGGATAGGTCAAAAACCTTTTAGATCACTATACTCCCAAGCAAACACACCATCAAACTCTTTGCATGACCCAATGAATGCAAGTATCTCTTCCTTGTCACATACCTTTCCAAGTGATAGAAGTTTATTTTTTAATATTTTGTCCCTCTCATTAATCTCTGTCTTGGTAGATATGCTTATTTTTTCTTTCTTCATTTGATCATCATCATTGAAGATACTTTCAAGTGCCACTAAGCCTTTACAAATATTATTTGTCCTTGATTACACAATTTTATCACCATATTGATGATACAATTTGGATTGATTTCTTGAATATAAATCATCCTCTTATTAGATAAATCATTTTATTTATTTATAACTATCAAATACTTGATAATTAACATTATTATCTTGGATAGAAGGTCCCACTAATACCTTGACATGTGGTTGGCATCTTGAGTTCTTGACATCATTGAGGATATCAAACTGAGATCCAACTAAATCCAACCTATAAAAATTCTTGTTTTCCTCCCTTAGAATGGCTTATATGTTTATGGCTTCAAAATATTCTATGAGATCCCATACCCTATGTTTTTATGACTTTAGAAATGAGTTTAGTTTGACCTTTCACTTGATGAACAATTGTCTCACTATCACCAAATGCTTGTAGAAACTTCTTTCCTCTTCTCCTATCCCATTGAATTCCATGTATACTTACTTCATACTCTACTATAGTACAAGTATAGCTGAATTTAAATCTAAAAGTGGTATGATACCTTTCTATAAAAGGAGATACCAACATTACACCACATCCTACACTAATCTTGCTTATTGATCCATCAAATAATATCTTCCATAGACCATCCATGGGTTCAATATGTTTGACCAATTATTTAATGAAGGAACCTTGTTCATTTAAGTAATACACTCCTAGGCCGACCTATTCCATGAACTTATCTAGATCATGTTTAGGATGTTCATCTACCCACTCATCAAGAAAATTATTAGGTATGCCTTCAAGAGAAATAACTAGTTCTTGGTCAACATGGATATCTCCTTCATCAAGAATAGTTTAATTTACATTATAAACCTTGGAACATAACATTCTATACTAATCATAAAAATTTGTTATGATTATATCTTAGCTTTGATGTCATAACTAGTCTTAAAAAATATGTAGGACTAATCTTATGATAAGTATCCCCTAGCCTTGGCTATAAAATCCCTAGATAGACATAGAGAAAAGTGGGGTTGTAGGTCTATTACAACAACATATTTAAGAATTAAAAAATTGGGGCAAGAATACAAATTAAAATTTAGACCTTTCATAATACCTACAATCTTGGTGGTTTTCCCATCTAATTTAAACACTCCTTTGGTGATTGGCTCATAGTATAGGACTAGTTTATCAACCACTTGTTTAGGCATTATAGGGGTAATAACAACACTTTAAATCCTAAAAATGTGAACCAAAAACTAACCTATGATTTGAGAGAGATAAAAATTAGGAGGCTTATCATTTTGGACTTGTTTCCCTCCTTTGGATGAGTGTCATTCATGAAGATTGCTCTCTCTTTCATTATTTATCTAGATGTAAGGTTGAGATTTGATATCTCTTCTTGAAGTAAATATTTATGTAAAATAGTTCCCAATGTATCCCACATGGTAATTTTCACATGTGCCTTATTAATTTAATCAATAATGTTGATATAAGAACGTCCAACCTTTGGCTATCCTTTAGAAGCAATAATACTATCTTGATCTTTTGAAGATTGAGGTAAGGAAATAACTCTTAAATTTTGATTATTATACACTTATTACACTTTAGGGGATTCATTATGACTATTAACACATTGAAAAAATTGAGAAGGTGGAATAGGTAATTGAATTGCTTTTTGATTACCTTTTATTAGTCTTTTCTTAGCCTTTGTGTGGGATTCCATAGGAGTGTCAAAGTTATTTATACTTCTAAATGGATTCATAACATAATAGTCTCTTTCTTGACAATTAACAAATGTGTAATCATGTTTTACTTTAACTTGATTAGTCTCTCCTTATGGTTTCATCTCAACTTGTGGAGTTTGATAAGTCTGCATACCTTGAGATACTTAAACATTTTAAGAATTTTGAGCACCTTGCACCATGGGATATTGATTATACATACCATTTGAGTACACAATATGCTTTTGGATTTAATCATAAGGAAGGATCTATAAATGATCTTGGACAAGGTTTTTTTGATCTAGAACAATAGCATTTGAATAACAAGCATCATTTGGATTGTAGCTATTATAAGGCCTAGCATTGGTAATTTATCCTTGACCTTGATATTTTCCTTGGAAAGGATATCTATTATCCTGATTAAACTGGTTATGTGGATTATAATTCCTATAATGTTGATATTTTTTCCTCTTAATGTTCATAAATTCATTACTAAAACTTTTTAGAATAGTCTTGACTTCATGTAGGTCATTAGGAAGATTAGAGGCAACCTTTTCTTGATATTTTATTTCGGTAATAAGAGCTAATGTGGGAAATGAAAAGGGATTATAATTATTATGAGGTTGAAATTATAGGAAAAAATGCATAGGATTATTTAGAGCAATCTTACTAGCTTAGATAAGACAATTTTTAGCCCTTATTGCTACCTCATATGCATCATGTAATGTGTTTCCACCTGTTGATTGAATAATTACTTCAATGTCACTATTAAAATCCCTCAAATAGGAAAATAAAGATAATTTTTAGTACATTTGACAATGGTTTGGATCCTATCCCAAGTCTTTTAGAACTGACAGTTGAAATCAACCGTGAATTTTTGAGGATCTCTCTTTACGATAGTCAATTATTTTACCAATGATAAATGATCACTTTTATATTCAAAATAACTACATATTTGTTCTCCTTGCTCATCCCAAGTGGTAATATAATTATTCATAAAACATCTATACCTTTTAATAACCTTCCCTTTGAATGAATTTGTTAACAATATGATTGCTACATTCTCTTGTAGTGCATGATGCACAAAACAAATGTTAGAAATATATCTTATGTGATAAATGGGAGTTGTAGAATCTTATCTATTTAATTGTAGGATAATTTTAAGGTAATAAATATATATATCATCATATTTATCTAGGAGTATAGGTATGCCACCATTTAAAAGGACAAAAGCCTAATTTCTAGGCACTACCATAGTGAAAAATGAGAGTATATAGAACTTTTCTATAGATAGATTTGTAGCCATAAAAAAGATCATTTTAGATAATGATGTGTAGTATAAAATATCCTTTTATTATCTTAATTATAAGGTAATTACATAAACTCAAAATGAGTACCTTTAGAGGAAGATCTTGTAGTTACCTTTCACATGAAAACTACACACTAGTCCTACAACCAAGATTATTTAAACTTTGTTGGAGTCACTAGATGATAAATATAGATGCTATGATAGATAAAATTATGTAAATATCAACAATAATATTGATAAATTTTCTTAAATTTGAGTCCCATCGAGGGTGCCAAAAACTATTGTCACTTTGAATTGCACACTTTGAGTAGGTGTTTTAGGTCTCCTCACTCAATTGACACAATGGGAACTCTCTAAGGTTGTGGATGGAATATTACTAAAAGAACCTCCAGAGAGGGTTGTATCCCATGATACTACACCTATATATCACTACACTCACTCAAATTACAATGAAGAGGGAGAGAAAAAGATGAAAGTAAATTTAAAAAGGTGTGATGCACTAAAATGTAGGTCTCCTCATATGCTTTATGAGTTGATAATAAATATAAACAAGTTTTAATATAATCACACAAATTCAAATATCTCTCTAGAATAAGTATTTCAATATGGAGTTTGTAGTTGATACATCAACTAAGAGGTGTAATTAAGATAACTAAAATGAAGCACTAATGAAAGTTTCTCACACTTAACATTTGCATAACCACTTAATACACACCATATGATCTTAAAAAAGATAACCTACTCATAAATAGGTAATAATGAAGAGGATAAATGTAAGGATATTGGATATCAACACTATTATTCATTAAAAAAATCACCATGAGTACACTAAGTATGAGATGACGAAGGAAAAATTCATTTGTATTTATTTTAAAAGTAACAAGTATCAATTTTAGAAGGGATTCACCATACTAACTTATAGGATCCTCCTACAAGCCATTCAAGGCTAAATATATATAATAAAGGAGAAGAGAGAGAGAGAGAGAGAGAGAGAGAGAGAGAGAGAGAGAGAGAGAGAGAGAGAGAGAGAGGATGTAGAATAAATCCATCATGACTAATATATATCACAAAACTAGTTACAATGCTAAAAGAAAGTGGATAAATATGTTAGAGGTAAAATCACTAATAGGGGGTGAATCAATGATCCTGAATAATTCAAATTCAGTTTTGATCTTTACAAACACTTAATTAGTTACCAAAATAATTCATGAAGCATACACATCATTCATAGTAATGAGCAAGAGAGATAATGCATGATCAATCACATAACACATTGCATGTGTGGGAAACCCTCTTGGGGAATAAAACCCATTGGAACCTATAATTAGACTACTATATTATAATAACAAGAATAAATTTAGACCATATATAAATGATTAAGGAACTACAATCCCTATTTAGTGAGACTATAATCCCACAAGGTGCTACCACACCTATCTAGCTGAGCTACAATGATAACTAGACTTATAGCAAGTTTTGCCTTGTAAGGAGGTTTCAACCACCTTATATGTTGAGTTACCACAACAATAACTATGAACACATCCATCTTTGCATTGATGTCTTGAACACCTGATGCTGGACCTCTGATTATCACTCTTCACTTTTACTCATACTCAAACATTAAGAGCATTATTTTGTCAACAAAACTATGACCAATAGGTCATAAAAATAGTCCTCAAACTAATCTACCCATTAACTAATCCATAGGGTAATATACCCCTCTTTTTCTCCCAAATTCACACACATAAGCCTATCTCTAATCTCTCCCAGGTATCTCTCAAAAAGCCTCCTGATCATACTCACCCATTTTGCCTCTTCTAAGCTTATTAGGTCCAATGACCTATGTGATCACCTTCAACACCTTGCTCAGACTAACATGTCTAATCCTCTTCACTCTCTATTGGTCCTTACTAACCTATACCTTCTCTTTCAAATTTCAACTCCTTCACTTGGATCCACACTCCCACTCCCTCATTTAAGTCTTATAAGTCTAGAAACCATCACATTTGGTTTCACTATATATAGAGCATTCATGATTATCAACATCTTGGTTAGCCATTAGGCATGTCTTAACCCTTAAAACATCTATCATATGAAGGCATAACTCAATACAATATTTGTAAGTCATCTAAAGTATCTATAGGTCACCCTTACGTAGCTACACCTTATAATAAGGCCCTTGTAGCTCTTATAAGTCTTGTGGAGACCTATTCACCCATTTAGCACATCATCAAACAAATTAAGAACATAGGACCACTTCCAAAAACATGGGTCCACTTCTTATGTCCCCTTTGACATCCTCAAATGATCAAAATCATCTTTTCTCACCTTTGTGTATGCTCAAAAAACTCAAATATTGACCTTAAAAAACCATATAGAGAATCCTAATGTAGTTTACAACACTCCCAAATAGCTAAGTCATCATGAGACATCAAAATAGCATCAACACAAGCTTAAATATCCTTCTTAGGTTACTTTCAGAACATATATGAAAACACAATCAGCTTTGGATCACCATATATGATCCAAAACTTACGAGCTTTGGTTGAAAGATAATTCAAGAAATAAGAATAACACAATTTTAATAATGATATCTCTGAGAAGAGAAGTTTTATTGATCAAAATTATAGATATAAACATATGCCTATCTCTGAGAAGAGATGTTTCCTTGCCTTTTTTGGATACATCTATTTTTATACATATTTTAAGGTAAGATGAGGATTTGTAAGGTCACTAATCTTGAGGGAGATGAAGTGGTTTGACTTCCATGATTTACAACATTACAGAATTTGAAAAATTACTATTTCTAGAAACTTACTATTTTTAGACTGTACTATAAAAATTGATATTTATGACACTTCCATTTGTATTTCATGGGTCAAAACCATAAATAATATTTACATGACATATCATCATGTTCTCCTCATTCTTATCTTTCTAATGGTTCAAATGAGGAGTCAAACGGAGCTATGGTGCAAAAGTTATGGCTCTTAGAAGGTCTGCCACCAATTGGGGTAGAACCATCACTCGAATTATCACCTAAAATGTTTCTTAGATAAATATATATGTCTATACACACTTAAAAATCTTCAAATACATTTACTAGATGTGCCTTGGAGTCCTCTACCACTTTTATTTTTACTGCATGAGCAAATTCTACCTAGATTGAAAGATATGATCCAAAAACCACATATTCATTTTTCTTTTGCAAATTCAAATATTCAAATAAAAATTGTCATAGTTAACCTTAAAAAAAATGCTTGTATATCATGTCCTTCACTACTCAGATCAATTACACACCATTGATCTTGTCCAAACTTTAACACATATGCACTAATGCTCAAGCATTAAACCTCAGTCACTTTAACCTCATCTTGTGTAATATTACAATGTTGACTCATCATGTATCATCAATATCTTATATGTAGCTTTTTATTTAATAATGATAAATATCTATCACATTAACCTCTTAAATTTAATATGCATTATTGATATTTATAAGTATGATCTCTCACTCACCATTGATCCTCAGAAGAAGCTCAGTCTTTATCTCTACTCAGTGTTAAAAATCATGCACCTATCCTCATCTCACTACTTCTTGACATCTTAGATCAAACACACTCCATAAATCTTGATCGAACTTTAAATTGTGCATAAATGAATGTAGGAACCATTGAAATACACTTGGAAGGCTAAATTTGCATAGTCATAACTTTTTTCTTGATCAATCTCATGTCCTATAAATTACACCATATGCTCTCCTTTCAAAGAGGAATCCAACCATGTATCAAACTAATCTTTAAACCTTCATGTGATTGAGATATAAAACCATTAAAATTCCTTCTCAAAATCTTTTGTCATAGATCCAACTATGCTTATAATTTATCTGGGAGGCTAACTTTTCTCCTGAATAAATTTTTATGCACTTTAGTGCATGATCTCAATTTTAGTGAAAATCAACTAGGATTAAAAATTAAAAAAAACCCATATGATTATTTTATCTAGAAACCTTCACACATGAAAGATATGACATCATAAAACTACTTACTCAGCTCTATTTCAACATATAAAACACTATCAAAATGCCTTGGAGCCCAACTTTTCACATGAATATATTTTAATGTGCTATATCACATGACCTAAAATATGGCACATTACAACTAGGCATAAAATTTAACAAACCCATGTGATCATCTTGTTTATAAATATCCACATATGTGAGATATGCTACCATCAAAATGCTTACTCAACTATTTCTTGCCTCATGCAAATTTGGCTAAGTATGGGAAAATACTATCAAAATGTCGAGCCCAACTTTGCACTTACATATATTTTGATGCATTTAGTTAGATGACCTGAGATTTAGTGCATAGTAATTAGGGAATAATTTTATCACAACCATATGAACAATTCCCCCTGACTCATCCACATATGGAAATGGTGATGTCATAAAGCTACCTACTCAAATTTTATACCACTAGACCCATAATGTCTAGATGACACCAATGATCAACCAGATGAAATAAACTCATACACATAAGCACTCAAAGGTTATAAAACATATTAGGGACCTATTTCACATCCTAAAATCACCATACTCATCCTTTAACATCTTTAACCATGTCAAAGCTAAATATCAACCAAACATACTTTAAACATACTAGGACAAACACATTGCACACTTTGTCATTATCACTTAGACAATCAAGGATCTTCATCAACTCACTAGGTCACCTTCATGAAATCATCATAACAACATTGACAACTCTCAAAAAAAATATTCCTATCATTTTTTTTCAACATGTGTTAGCTTAGATTGATGATGATCTCATGAGAAGTGGTTTTTCTTCCCCTATGACTCATCCTTCTTCACTTGAAACTACCCTTTCTTTCATGGAGGAGTTATAAGTTATTATATTGAAACATGGACTACTTTAAATCCTTGGAATATTTCTACACCATATTTAACTCTTGAAATACACCTCGTATATTGGTTAGAATGAGATTCAATCTTTTTACCTCCTCATGATATGCTCTTTGTCATCAGGACCTATAAGTTCATGACAAAATTGTTTATCCAAAGAATGTGATGAAGACCAACCTATCTATCATATTATATCTAATATTTTATTTAATCTTTAATTAAAATATTTTCAAATTCATTTAGGTATTTTAAAATATCATATCATCTCTATCTGATCTTATCAACCATCCTCAAAATAGTGTTCACAACTTACTAGCAAGAGGTTTGGAGAGGGTTGTGTATTCCTACAATAGAATTTCCAAGTAGACTTGAGGACTATATTGAGACCTTATCGGTATCACATGATCTCATAATTGAATTTGAATATGTTTTATTCCTTCTTAGGGGTCTCTAAAAACATATTCAATTGGTTGTAGAATTGGATAGTTGATAGAAGCTTGTAGACTTCTTTGTAGGTCTTCAACAACATGCCTATTGAACTACCTTTGAATAAGCCCTTTTATTTTTACCATATCCATATAAATGGACTTGTTCAAGACCTATATAACCTATCAAGTATGCCCTTATGTGCTTACATTGGTGTCATGAGGTTATTGATACCATTGTTGACTTTGAGAAGGTCTGTAAATTTACTTTTCTAAGCAACCAAGAAGGTAGTCTTTGCATAGCTTGGTTTAAATAATTGAAACCTATTATACCACAATGCATACCTAATTTAATGGATTATGTAATATCATGGGACTTTTTCCAGGACCTAAAAATTTTATTCCAATAGTTAAGAGGTTCAAATCCACTCAAATGCTATGCAAACCAATTGAAAAATGTAATTTTAGACCTCTATTCTATGTCTTTCTCTTCACACGTGATAACGTATTACTATAAAATTTGATTATAGGATGTTCAGATAGCATCAAAGGTTATTCCAAGGCATTTTTATGGCATTAGGACCATTTAAACCAACATTCTTAGTCATCAAGCTCCTTTAGGGCAAAAACATAGTTTTAGACCTATTTACTTTCGTAATAATCATTCATAAATATCTTACTCTTGAATAAATTAAAAATTCCATGAAAATGGATGAAATAGACCCTATCAACCCCCATAAATAAATTATACCCATGAAACTTCTCATCTAATTTCACACATGATAAAGTTGGCCTTCTCGAGCTTTCAAGCCTATATATGTGCATTTAAGAGGGATGTTTTGAGCAAAAAGGTTACAAATTCTTGTTTCTGGCTTGTAAATTCCCACCTTGGTTATAATACATGCTAAACAAGGTTTAAAAATTCTTTTCTAAACCATTTGAATCCTCCAATGTCCTTAAGACTCGCTTTAGCCAGGGCTAAGGTTTCTTGGTAGTTTGATTGTTCTAACCATAATGGACCCTTTTTGATAATTTCTCATCTTGAAAAGGATTAAAAATAGTTTATTGTACTTCCTCTAGGTCTTAAATATATATCACAATATTTTTAACCTCCCATTCAATACAAATCATGCATTTTCTCTTTACATCCTTGAGTGTAGGCTTATAACATTGATTTTGAATTTAACCTTAGTTACTTGAAATATATCTTGAATGAGGTTAATGTAAGGTTTTAAAACTTTTCCAATGATTTTTTATGTATTTTAGATCATCTAAAACAATAATAAGCCAATTCTTCTATTGGTTTCTTCTAGATGGGATGTCAAAGATAGAGTTCTCTTTTTAGGTCTCTATAGGCCTAATAGACCTTATTCAAGGATCTTGGATCATCTAATAGTTATTATTCATCTTGAGGAACATAAAAACCATATAACATAATATCCCTAACCCATACATTACCTTCTTGAGATTAATGTTCAACACAGAAAACCATGTTCTTCATATTCTTGTAGGTAGGCCTATATGTGCCTATTTCAAGCTTAAACCATTTCAAACTTATTTTTTGGATTGATTCCCTTGATTTTTATGACCTTAATTGATCTTATTAATAATTTTAAATAATTTTATATTGTTTTATAACTTATTAAAATGAATAAAACTATAATACTTGTCAAGAACCTATCATTTTAAACTGTAGTCTTAACACAGTCCATCTGCACATGCATAACTACAATTGTTTAATCTTATTAAATTATGATCATGCATGATCATGAATTATTTTATGGTATAAATTAGGCTAATATTCACTATTTATACCTAAATAATTCATTTAATAAATTAATAATGATCACATGTCTGTTACCTACTTTTCTACACTTGAAACCTTATTCAAGCACATTAGACTAATGGTCTTGAGCCTGTCATTTACAAATTCCATTTAAAGATTGATATTATAAGGATTTTAAAATTATTTAATGATTTTAAAATTTATTACACACTTAAATTTATGTTTATAAAACCTTATTTCAAATGGATTAGTCATCAAACATCAAATATGTTTGTCTATAGGACTGTATTTCTTTCACTTGAGAACTAAATACTTGGGTTACTATTAGAAGATAAATTTATAGATGTATTTGGGCTTGGATAAACATGGAAATGTGTTTTATTAATTTTAAAAAATTTATATCATTTCCTTTGGATTCTTTCATAGGACTAAAAAACCCTCAACGATATCAAATAACCACTAAACTATGCATTCTCAAACCCTGCATATCTGTACCTAGACATTTCACCAATATTTGTATTGAATATTTGATTTAAAATTGTGTGGGAGATATTATTATGAATATATTATGTTTTAAAAATAATTTACACCTACCTATCCAATATATAAACACTTCAAAACCTTGTACCACCTTGCTTATCATGCTCAGAACAATAGAACAATGACATTTATTGTTAATACCAACATGATCATTAAAAGTTTGGGTTTATTTTGATGTTTAAGAGTTAAATTGGAATTAAATATATAATTTTAAACCATTTTCATGCATTCACCAAGAACATACCTATCATTTCAAGAATAAAACCATGACAATGGGGTTTATGAGGGTTTTATAAAGGTTTAACTTCTTAGCAATGATTCATTAATATCTACCCTATAATCCCAAAAATACTAGCATAAATTTAAAGGGAATATTGGTGGTCAAAATACCCTAAGATAATTTTTATTTAAACATCCCCTCCTTAATGAAACAAGTGTATGAAAATGGCCTTTATGGGCCTACCAATGACTTGATGGTTATCTTGGATGGTTGTTTACCTTGTTTAGACTTGTAAAATATTCTTGAGTATGTTTTTTACCTAAGTAAGAAATGAGGAGGAATTGGATGTTATTTTATCACCTTGATCCTATTTTTTTTGGTTGAAGATGCCTGAGCCAACACGAAACCTACATGATCTCTTAAAAACCTACATTCTCTTATTATGCAACTTGTGTATTTGGCACAATAAACTATTGTATCTATGTACCAAATGTTCCACGGAGTGATTCTTATATTGTTTAATTATATGTAACATAAAAAATCTATTTTAATTCCTTGAAACATTCCATTATGTTATATTTGGAGTTAAATACAAAGAAAAAAGAGGTTTCAAAGATGAATAAATGGTAGAAAAAGAGTTTTGACACGTCTTGGTTGGTGTATGGAAAAATAAAGTATGACATGATCTTAAATGAATTCTAAATGGCCCAAAATACCTCCTTTGAATGGTATTAAACCTTAATACTTATGTTTTACAATGGGCCACATTACAACATTTCAAAATAAATATATCAAAACCAATGAAACCTTAAAATCTCCAAAATTACCATCATCCCTCCAATAGCTTGAAATGGAAAATGTTCTTATCTCATTAGATTTTCTCCTATACTCAATATCCATCATGGAACACCATTCCATCTTGGGAATAATCACATCAATGTTCTTTCCATGGTTCCAATTATACCTTAGCTTTTATAAAATTTAACTTAACTTATGTTAAGCTACCTTAACTTATGTTAAGTTACATTGCAAAAGACCTCTTCAAAAGTCATGGCATGAAAATGGTTGGACAAGATACACACATGGAATCGATCATGTTAATAATACCCTATCTATAACTTGAGATGACATTTGAAACCACAACCATGACATCAAAACATGATTCTCAAGAAAACTATTTCAAGGTTAGATGACTCAATTATCTAGTTTTGAACAATACTTGGTCATGGGTAACTGATTAGCTAACAATAAACATTTTAGGGTTAAACATTTGGTGAACCTAATTCATTTAATTTAAAAAAATTCTAATCTTATAGTTTTAAACTATCTAGGTTTTCATATTACTATACATTTTAATTTATTACTTTTACCATTTTACATACAACCTAGGTATATCCCTAGATTGAGAGGTGTGCCTATTAAACATATTGAATTTATCCAACCATATAAGAGGTATCAAATTAATGAGGAATCTCATACCTTGGATCATGATCATACCATGTTGATAATGAAAAAAATACTAATAAGATTATCATATAATAAGTTTTTGATAATGAAAACCATGAAACAAATCAAAATAAGCAAATATACCATGTGTAGACACCAAAATTATGTCACACAGGTGCGTAACTCCCTATGTAAAAACCCCCCTTAAGACCCTTTTCAATAATAATAATTAACTTTATCCTAACCCATGATTTTACCCCTCACACATTTAATTAATTTAAAATATTTAATTAAGTTAATTAAAAAATACTTATGCCACCTTATTGGGCCACCTCATCCTAAGACTAATTCTTATCCTCTGAGTCACCTCAAGACTTAGTCCCCTAATCCTAACTACCCATGACTTTTTCTTACCCCAAAAATAAATTCCTAACCAACTATGTCCTTATTAACCTCCCATTTCTACCATTTCCTAATAGATACCACACTTGGCATGAGAAAGAACATAAAATAGGCTAAAAATATCCCTTTTACCTATTCTCATGCCACTGACATCGATCAACCCATGGCCGATGTCGGTGGGATTGCCAACATCAATTACTTAAACAAAACTCCAAATTGATTTTTAGGTCAACAAAAATCAATAAAACTCAACTATTTTCATATAGGCTTTTGGCATTCAACTTTCTACATTCAGGCTTACTACTACTCTACACAAATCAGTCTAGATCAATAATTGATATACTGCAAGAGCTTGGATTCTTCTAAACTGGTAGCACATGCTTATTTTTATATTCACCTATTACTTCAACATGCCTCACTAGAGCCATCTATTTAGCACCCACAGTTCATCCATCTCATCAGCTAATTATATCTATATTTTTTTGGTAATTCCTTTAAAATAGTCATTTTATAGTTACTTTACATTGTACTATTTATCATTTCATGAACATTTTGATTATCCCTATGGAGGGGTTGTAAAATTCCTTCACCTATTTTTTTTGCTTCAAACATGCCAACCTTCTATCCATACCCACCTGAGTATTACACACTCCCTTACGACTCTTCTCAATCTCATAAACCTGACCAACATCTACCTCCCAGCTCAGAAAACTCTCCTACAAACCCCTAGGACTTTCTACCCCTATCGACATTGGTCACATAATTGACATCAATAATATAATCAACATTAGCCATACCTACTTACCAGCATTGGCAACTTAATTGATGTTGATTAATGTGGATTTCCACTAACCTCCTTAAACCTGCCTCAACCACCTCTAAAACATCAACTCACATTACCTACACTGTGTCACTCCCTATTGCACTCAAAATACAAGAACGGTATGAAAATCTCTTTCTTTCATTTTGTTATTCATTACCAATTTTGTTTCAAAAAGTGGACTATCATCTCTAAGTAAGTTTGATACTTCTAGGAACAAGCATGCAGCTTGGTAGCCCACTCATATATTTGTTAACAAATATTTTTGGTGGTAGTACTTTCTTATTCACACGTAGTCCTCCCCAGGCAAAGAGGAGTGCTCAACATAATTTGGATATGAAGTGCAACCAATTCAAGTTCTCTCTAATCTTTAATCCCTACCTTTCATCTTTTTTTCTCCTTAAACATCAAATAGATTCAAAATTTAGTAAAACATTTTTGGCATGCCCGGTGGGACCCTAGAGTTTTCCTTGGCTTCATTGCTTGTTTTAAGCATTTATATAGGTAAATTATAGTGAAAATTAAATTCCTTGCACTTTTTCCTTCTTTTCTTCCTAAAATAAAAATATTCAATATTTTATTTTCTATTTAAGGGCAATAAACTAAAATTTCTTCTTCCTTCCCACTCTTCTTTTCTCTTTGCCTCAAAAAGCAACATATCATTTTTCTTACAAGTTAAAATAATCTCTTCTTTAATTCTTTCTTGCATGTACATTAGGATAGTGAATTTCATTCTCTACTCCTATTTCATCATTATTTTCATTTAAATCTAAATATTTTAGATTTGGGTTTAAAACTTACTGCACTTCATTATTTGTTTACTACATATTATCTCACCTAGTTAATTACAAGAATTATGAATGAATTATAGTGTACCTATGTTACATAACCATATCACACTCACAAAAATAAACATATAAACTCACCTAAGATAAGGCCCTTCAATATTTCATCACCTGGTGGATCACATTACCCTACCTGGTTATCCTACTTGGATTTCACCATCAAGGGGAGAACCCACTCTGTTCTCTGGAAGAGTATAAATTCTAGGTAGAAGGTATATTTTGGCTAAGAAACCTAGCTTGTATTCAAGTCCATGAACTGTGGGGAACAAGCTCCTATAACAAGCCATGTACCTAGTCTAAAATATATTTCCTATTCAGCACTAAAACTAACCTAAAACTAGCTCCAAATTACTTTCTAGTACCTTTGGTAACCAAAATCTCTTCTCACTATCTGACTAAGGCATAAGCCAACATGAGACTAAAATTAATCTCTAAGAGTTAATAATTAGTGGCTATATGTTCTTTGTCTAATTTTTTATTGCCTTCTATATTTTGGAGTTGGTAAGGACATTTTTCCATTGATTTAGAAAATCAACACCATTTATAATAATTAGTTTGTAAAACCTATTATATCAAGTTTTTTGAGTTTTCATTCTCCTTACATAAACCCCTTGCATCCTCTATTTTACCTAGATTCTACCTCTAGGTTTATAAAACATTAGATTTTCCATCTCCCAAGATATTATGATGACTGACATTGATTAATCTAACTGACATTGGTAGACTATATATTACCAACATCAATTAATTCCATTGACATAGGTAGACTTTAACTATCGACATCAATCAGATGATTGACATTGATGATTGTGTAATTTCAATTTCCTTAAAATAAAAAGCTAAAAAAACATACTTACCTACACTTAAACCTCATTTTTCCTTATTTTGTCACTAATACAAAATATTAAGATTTTTTATACTTCTTCTTGCATGGTATTGACGTGAATCTAAGCCAAAATTCTTATTGATTACGCAAGCTAGAAATCACTTCCATCTTCCCCTCTTATTTCTAATTCTATCTTAGATCATACTTCAGATACAGAGCATACTCCCAGCCCTAACCAAATTCCCATTGTGCTTAAAGGAGATTGAGATTTTGGTAAATTTCTTTATGGCAATGTGGCAGCCTTCAGCATTACCTTGCCATGAGCTAAACCTACAATTCTTTGGGTGACCCACTATATGGTATGCCAACTTCTCTAATGGAGACAACTTCAATTTTAGTTATCTCCACCATTTTTCCCATGGTTATTCAAACCACTACTTTCATAAGTAGCCTAACCATAAACAATGTCTAAATTTTAGCATCACCAACTGCCTAATCCTACCTAAACCCTGATGTGACTTCCCTACTTTCACAACCACAAGTAGTTCAGTCAAATCTCACCCCATTTCAGAATTTAGTGGTACCTATTCCATCTACTATCGCACTTATAATTACTAGAGTTATGAATCACCCTTCACCTAGTATAACCATGCCAATAACCCAACCTATAATAACAACATCCAACTAAAGCATAGTCTCTAACCCAATGAGACAATCCCCTTTTCTTTCTACCCCCCAGTGTATGACTCATTATACCTATGTTGCATCAACACAACCTCATCAAGCTATGTCATATGCTCCTTCTACTTCCTATCAGGTTCCCTATAACTTAACGGGTATCTCCCAAACCAATCCCCCTCCAGATCTCATTAAGATGCTAATAGATAAGATGTCTAATCTAGAGACATCCATTTCAGGTTCAAAGAATGTGTTATCTTATGATTATATATGTAATGAACCCATCCATCCTTTTATGCCTATTCATCTTTATCCAATCCAATGGGAACTCCCCAAATTTACTCATTTCTAGAGTAAAGAGGACCCACAATAACATTTACAAGAATTTAGACATTCTTGTTATTTAATTGGGCATGATGATGCATTATTAATTTACACTTTCCCTATATCTCTTTCAAGCACTGCCCTAGATTGGTATAGCTCTATAACTCAACACTCCATTTTCTCATTTACCCAACTCACACAAATATTCCTAGACCACTTCTCTATTAACATTTCTAAAAAGGTTTCTATTACAGATCTTTATTCTATTAAACAATTTGATGATGAGTCTATCACAAATTTTGTCACTCACTAGAGAGGCTTGATCAATCAAATCTCCCTCTCTTTACCCCAGCTTGAGCTTATTTATCTCTTCTCAAGGTCATGTACAAATCACATTTCATCCACACTCTGAGTATAAACTTTCCACACATTTGATGAGGCCTTTACAATGGCATAAAAACTCAAGATTCAGGCTATATATGAAGGCAGAGTCAAGTTGTGCAATAAGAATGCCAATTCCAAATTGAATGACTCCTCTTATTCTAAAACTTCTCCTTCTAACCAAAAATCTAAAGGCTCCACTAACACAGTGGTCATTAAATCAGCTTCTTCCACAACCATAAACCAACCTAATTCCTTGACTTCCCAAAATCTGACCAAGAAATTCCAATAATGGCATGAACAAAGACAATACACTCCCATTGGTGAGTCATATACTTCCATTTTGGAAAAAATATTGCAACAAGGAGCCATAACCCTTCCTCAAATCAAGCCTCCTATATATTTTGACATCTCCCATCCTATTCGAACTTGGTACAAGGAGGATGAGTTTTGTAGTGACCATCGAGTTAAAGGGCATAATTTGAATAACTATAAAACATTCAAGAACATTATTCAAGACATGATTGATAGGAATGATCTTATCTTGGATAACCCTAATGTGCCTACTAATCAAAATATGGATGTGTTCAAACAACCTTTTCCTAACCATTTATCCAATCAAACTATTATTCAGACCATGACTAACTCATGTGATCATAATATCCATATGGTTAATATGGTCTTTCCTTTACCTCCAGTTCAACCTCTCCCACAATAGGAGGTACCCATTTTACCTACTCTTCCCCCATAGTTAGTGGCATTCATTTTGCCCATTCTTTCTCCTCAAGTAGAAGAGCCTATTTCACCCATTCCACTCTTACATGAGGAAGAACCTCCTTTAGCACTCTTTTTGCCACCATAGGATCCTTTATTGCTAGTTCCTTTTGTACTAATTCTACCTATCCTTTTACCACTTGAAGACCATGCCTTACCCATTTCATGATCACATGTTGAGGGGAACATCATTCCTATGTCATACCCTCTTGAAGAACCCTCTTCACTTGCCTCTCCTCCACCAATATAAAGTAGTACCCCATCCACTCCACCTTTGCACTTAGAAGAGTTAGTGTTATCTACTCCTACATTAGACAAGAGACCTATTGTGCCTACTCTAATTTCACTAATTTTACCACTTATTTTACCTATGGAGGATCATAGTTTACCTCTTCCACACCCACATGTTGAGGAAGAAATTATACCTATGCTCTACCCCCTTGAGGAACCCTCTTCACCTACCTCTCCTCCACCCATGGAAGACCATGCCTTTTCTCCTACCTCTATCGAAGAAGACCCTGTTGTGGCTCTTTCTTATCTTATGCCCAAGGTAGAGGAGACCAAAAATTTCCCTCTTTCTTAATCATCTCATCCTTCTAAAGAATCAACCATAAGGCCTACATCAACTTCATCTAAAACTTTCTCATGGTTAGTGAAAATTCTAGAATTTTTTGACTTCACAAAGCTAGATCATGAAGCATTTTGGGAGTGACTTGAAACTCCTTATCCTATGCAATGAGTGTCAACCTTTACCAATAACCCTCTCACTACCCTTTACCCTAAGGTCTTTGACAAAGCCAGAGCTTCTTCACTAAAATCACTAAAATCTCATCCATTTATGTCAAAAACATCACCCTCATAGGCATCTACCACAGTAAAGTAGATCAAGTCTTTAGGCATACATCCCATCTCTAATCTAATTCATCCACAGGTGAAATTAGATCTAACTCTCCAACCATAAGTTAGATTTTCATGGCTTAAACTTTAAAAAATGTTAAGCTTCCTAGATCTCGTTGATCCTTCCCTCTTCAACCCTCAGCTTTAATATCAATTTTAGGACCACACCCTTCTACTTTAGTTGGAGTATCACCAATCCAAATAAAACAAAAGTCTAAGTTACCTCCACTACTACCTCTACAACCTAGTAGGCCTTTCACATCTGACACCATGATATCTAACACCAAGAAAGTTTCATCAAAACAAGTAACTCCACCACCACCTAACAAGGTACCATGCAAAATCACCCCTATGAATCATAAACAAAATAAGGTATCCACTCCTATTACCACAACAAGTGTTATCCCACTCATAGGCTCTTAGAGATTTTTACTATGTCATTTGTTATAATCTTATATAATAAATCTTCCTCCCATTAAGCCTTATATCCCTCTTAGACTGAAGCCATCTTGGTTTAATGATACACAAGTATCTCTATATCATCGTTCACTTGGACATGATACTAAAAGTTGTAAAGCTCTCATAGTAGTCATTCAGCAACACTTTGGTGTCGACACTTTATTTATTGATACTTCCATTTACCTTCTTGTTATTCTACCTCTAGCATCCATAATGTCTCATACCATTCCACCTAAATTCAAACCCAAAGATGTTGTCATACCCCCTTTTCCACCTCCTTCACCTATGTTTCATATTAACATAGTTAATGTGGCCATGCAATCAAAAAAGTCAAAAGGATAAAGGTAAGGAAAAGGTCACTACTCCTTAGGCTCATCCCTTTTCCAAAGACACTCCTCTAAATCCCAATATTTCTATCTTGGGTATCCTAAAACCAACATCTTCAAACGTTATTCAAAGCTCGATGGTGAAACAATTTCACCAAACTCTTATGAAAATTTCCTTGTATGAGTTAATCCAAAACTCACCACACCACTATCAAGCTTTGATTAGTGCCTTTCAAGTAGTTGAGGTATAACCTAATGATCCCCAATACCTTATAGCTTTGGTCAACTCTCTTAACACCATCTCCCTGATTTCCTTTAGTGATTCAAAAATTCCAATTCAACACCCTGAAGATCAGGATTCTACCCTTTTTATTAATGCATATATCAATCAAAATCATGTCAAAATAGTCATGATCGATGGGGGAGATGGTATTAATATTATCTCCACCCATGCCTACAAACAACTAGCTCTTCTTGACAATTGCATATCTCAAACTGACATGGTGTTCCACTCCTTTAACGATACCACAACTACTACGATGGGAACTATTATCTTACATATCTGTGTAGGTCCTTATATAATTCTTTAGCTCTTCTATGTTGTAAAAGGATATTTCTAATATAGCATACTACTTGGATGACTTTGGATACGTGTTCTGGCATGTGTGCCCTCAACTTTGCACTACTATGTCAAGTTTGAGCATAATGGGTAAGTACATGTTATACTCATCGACCCACCTTCATTTAAAACTTGAAACATGACTTATAGTCCAAATTATGTTCTCATTCCATTAAATACATCATCTTCTCCACATGATACTTCTAAATCATCCAAAATCTTGACCACCCCAGTTACATAGATACTGACAACACAAATTCTTGATAAAGATCCCATGGAGGAAACTTTCAAGCATTTATCACTCAAATAATATCATTTTTTGATGCTCAACATGTTCCATACTCCAAAAGAGTATGGAAAGATTCATATGCACCCAAATTATGATCCCTATATTTGGATGGTCATCCCTTATGGGCCCCCTAACCTTCTAACTAATTTCACATATGGGGGAATTGATCAGGCTCCCACTATCATAAATCCATCCTCTTTGCCACAACCATTTACCTGTGACTTTTGTTTCCTAAGAAAGCCTAGTTTTGTTCACATCTATCTTTATAGTCTTCCTATAAGGGATTTGGTTTAGGTCATTATGAACAGGGTGTTCATATGCCCATTGAATATCCCACTAGTAAAACCATTGAAAATGACTAAAAGAGGCATGGAATGGGTTATGACAAACCAACTAAACTCACCAAAACTTTCCATGTACAAATTATTGAAGATCTAGTCTCTCCTTTTCCACCTTCATCTCCACCATCACCTACTAAATTGAAGGTATCTATACATCCTAATTTGTTTCAGTAAATTCCATCCATTTGGGCCTCTTACCTATCACCAAGGTAAAGAAACAAGGTCCCTTCTTCTCATTCATCCTAAAATAATTGATGAAGACTCTCCCACTATTAACACTATCCACTATCAAGATGATGATGTTATTCTCACATACATGGGTGTAGATGATTTCTATATCCAATAATCTCTCCCACCTAAGACACAAGCTATGTTAAATGAATCAATTATTGACATCAATTTTCCCTCTCATGATAACCCCTACATCCTCAATATTGGACAATCTTTGGATTCATCTAAGTAGGCTAATTATGAAACATTTCTTAATCACCATAGCAAATCCTTTTCTTGGTCTTATAATGATATGCCGAGTATTGAACCCTCTATCATCACCCATAACATTATCACCAATTGAGATGTTAAACCTATTAAGCAGAAGCTTCATAAAATGCATCCTCATATTGCTCTCCTTATCAAGGAAGAGCTATAATGCCTCCTTTTTGTTAACTTTATTCAACCCATTGACTACCCACATTGGGTTTTTGATATTGTTCCTATCACAAAAGCAATTGAAGGAATCTACATTTACATTGACTACCATGACTTAAACCTCGCTTGTCCAAAATATGACTTCCCTTTGCCAAGTATTGACCAACTTGTTGATCTAACAGCTAGCCATGAGATGATATAACTTATGGATAGGTTCTCAAGATATAATCAAATCTTTGTTGCTCTCGAGGATCAACACAAGACAACTTTCATTACCCCATGGGGGAATTTATGTTATTAGGTCATGCCTTTTGGTCTAAATAACTCTAGTGCCACCTTCTAATGCACCATGACTTACATCTTCCATGATCTCTTACATAAAATAATGGAAGACTATGTCGATGACTTACTTAGAAAGTCTAAAGTTTGCCAAGATCACTTGACAATTCTCAAAATCATATTCACTCATCTCTTCCAATATAACATTCGACTAAACCCAAATAAATGTGTCTTTGGTGTCCTTTTTGGTAAACTCTTAGGATTTATCATTTCTCTTCATGGTATTTAAGTCAACCCTATTAGGGTTCAACCAATACTAGAGATGCCTCCACCTACAAATATCAAACAACTCTGCAGCCTACAAGGTAAACTTTAGTCAATCCACCACTCCATCTCCTAGTTATCAGATCATTGCCAACCCTTTCACCATCTCCTCAAAAAATATGTCTCCTTTAATTGGAATATATATTGATAAGAAGCCTTTGATTCACTTAAACAGTATATCCTTTCCCCATCGGTTCTTATTCCACCTAAGGAAAATCAGCCTTTCTTCCTTTACATCTTTACAACAGAGCATTGTTTGGGTGTTATGACTACACATTGAGATTATCACCATCAAGAATAAGTGATTTACTACATAAGCTACACACTTATTGATTATGAGACTCAATATACCCATACTGAAAAGCTTTGCCTAGTGTTGGTATTTGTAGCCTCCAAGATCTACCATTACATCTTAAATCACAAAACCTATGTGGTCACCCATACTGATCCCCTCAAATGCATGCATTCCAAGCCATATCAAAAACAATGTGTAGCTTGGTGGCTCATGCTTGATAATTTTGACTTAGAGTTTATTCAAAAAAATCTATCAAGGGGCAAATAATCATTGACCAGTTAGTTGCCACCCCTTTACCAAAAAACCAACCTTTAAACCTTGAATTCCTTGATGAATCCATTAAAACACTCTCCACTGATGACATCTCCTATTAAATTATGATGTTCTTTGATGGGTCTAAATTTCAACATGTGGGATTATGAGGGTCATTCTTATTCCTATAGATGGTGAGCCTATGCCTTTGTCATTTAAACTAGATTTTGAATATACTAACAATATGGTCAAATATGAGGCTTTGATCTTAGGGCTTCAAATGTTTATCTTCTTAGGTATCAAATCAATAACCATTTTTTATGACTCTCAGCTAGTGGTTAATCAGGTTAATGGATCCTACCTATGCAAAAATGAAATTCTATAGTGATTTAAACATTGTGTAGATACGTTATTGGGATCATTTGACTCCTATCTCTTACAAACTATTCCTTGATCTACAAACAAGTTTTCTAACATAATGGCTTCACTTTATTGACAAATACCTTCTTCACCCTCTTCCTCAAAAATATATGTCACTATACATCACTTAACATTACCCTCTTATGTATCAACTAACATCTTTTTTATTAGAAATATAACATACAACCCACATGATTTATGGTACAAGAAACTCATGGATTACCTTTCCTTTTTTATTACCCCTTTCTATCTCTCTAATAATGGGAGATGTGCCTTCATGAAACATGCCAGTCATTACACTATGCTAGGGGGACTTCTCTATAAGTGAGGTTTTGATGGTCTCCTCCTTCAATGCCTCACTAGTACTGAGACTCCCTTTGCTATTAAGGAAGCCCATGCCAAGATTTGTGGTGGACATTTCAATGGTCACATAGTTGTCAAGTGTATCTTTTGACTCGTCTATTATTAGCCAACACTCCATCAAGACTATAGTGATTACATTTTGTATTGCATCAAATGTCAATAACACACTAACCTCTTTCACATTCCAAGTCATGCATTACAAATCACAAAATAATTATATCTCTTCTCCCAATAGGTCTTAGATCTAGTTGATGAGATTAACCTTCATTCATCCCTCCATCACCATTATATCATTACTACCACTAAATAATTCACCAAATGGGTCAAGGCCATTCCTCTCATCTCCACTAAGGTTGACAGAATTATTGACTTTATCAACCATCACATCTTTTTTCATTTTGGTGTCCCCCATAAAATTATAACAGATAATGGAAAATCTTTTAAAAAAAAGACTATCCAAAATCTTTGTGACACTTTTAGAATAAAATTAAGCTTCTCATGGCTATATTATCCATAAGTAAATGGATAGGTAGAAGCTTCTAATAAAACATTGACAAAAATCCTCATGAAGGTAGTCAATGATACAAGAAAGGATTAGCACATGCACATTCCCTTTGCTTTATGGGCTTACCACACTAGCATTTAAACCCCTATGAGTGCTACGCCTTTTTCCTTAGTCTATGGGATGGAGTCTATTTTACCTCTTGAGGTTTAAATTCCTTCTCTTCATATCTCTCTACAAGACATACTTACTAATGATGACCTTCACCAAGAATGTGTGGCTTAACTTGAGTTGTTTGATGAGTGTCATCTCATAGCCCTCAACTACCTCCAAATCTATCAAGAGCATATCAAATATGCTTACTAAAAAACCTTAAGGAATGAGATTTTAATATCAAGGATCTCATCTTAAAGGAAAATCATCTTGTGATGAAAATGGAGAAAATCAAATGGGGTGAGTTTGCTCCTAATTGGCTTGGACCCTACATCATAACTCATAGGTATGGCTCGAGAACCTATCTCTTATCTTCTCTCGAAGGAAAGCCAAAACCTGAGCCTTTAAATGCTTTACACCTATAGCCGTTCTTTTGTTAATCAAGTGATGCTTCACCTCATGTTTAACTTAAGACCATTCCTTGAGAAACCTTATTACATTGATCTCCTTTCCTCTTAACCCTTACTCCTACACACTTAGTTAACCTATGAAGTGTTATGGTTTTTCCCTCAAAGTGGAAAACCCCTAAGCCTCTATAGTCTTGTCCATGACTAAAAGTAAAAAAAATGGTATATGTATACAGGTTATAATCTCTCAGATCATGATTCTCAACGTAGACTACTCCCTTGAATGATAGCTACGTACCTTCTCTTTGATACTATCAATAGACTACTCCCTTGAAGGACAACTATTTAAACTCAAAAATAAATTCTGAGACCACTCCCTTGAAGGATGGCTAGGCCAATCTTTATTATCAGGGGAAATAAATTAAAAAAATCTCATATTAAACAACTTCATATGGCCTCAACACAAACAAAATCCCATTTTAGGCTTCTCACATTAATCATTTTACACAAAAAAAAGCTTTAAGTCAGGTCACCCACAGTAGGGGCATATCATTCCCAATTTGAAGGTTATGCTACCCAAACACTCTCACTAATTTTACCCATTTCCCCTCATAATCTTTCAAGGGACATTAAACTCACTTAACATAAGGTGAACATGAAGCTTCTCTAACAAACAAAATGGTCAAATGATGCAAATCATGAAAGAGGCTCATATTTTTTAGCCTATTTATGTTATGATTATGGTTTTTGCTAGTACACGACCATTCTACCTCTTTATTTCCCATCCTAATCACATGTCAATCTCTATGATAAGATAAAACTTCATACAAGAAATAACATAACTAGTCTATCCATTTATTTTAAGTATACACCATCACAAATATGGAAAAATGCTAAGATGAAGCTAACAAATCAACTATGCATATACCATCACACATATGGGAAATGTTAGTCTAACTTAACTAACATGATCAACATTGACATAATATAAACATCCACATAAACATCATCATCACTATCACAATAAATGCATCTCAAAATAACACATCACACACACACACACACACACACACACACACACACACACACACACACACACACACACACACACACACACACACTCAACATGAATTTACATCAATATATCATAACAATATCATCTCTCCCTCAAAATATACATCTCTCATCTTTAGCTCACAAGCTAGTGTGTATACAACATATATAAAAATAACAAAATCTAGTGCTCAAACTCCTTGAAGCTATACTCATGGTCATGAATAAGCAATGTCATCACCGCTCTCCACCTATCTACATCTATGTGAGCTAGAATCTAGGGCATGTGTCACTAATCTCTCCTACTCTCTAAACTCAGAATACTTCTAAATTTATGGGAACTCCATAATGGCCCTCTCATAGTAAGTAATCTCATCAGGGGTAGTGTTGTAACTCACTAAAGATACATTCTATAGTGGTCCCATCATACCTACTGAAGGCCCCTATACTAGTCCCTATGGTGGAGGAGGAGTAGCCTAACCTACTACTCTTAAATTATCCCTCTCTACTATCAGTGTAATAACTTAACCCTATAATACCCTGACCTGGCCCTATAATGTCACCACCTATCCTTATAAAACTAATACCTATGCTTGAGCTGCATCTTGGGCCTACACTACCACATCTCAGGCCTATACTGCTCATCATGTGCTTGTATTACCACATCTTGGGCCTATACAATTACATCTCTCTCTCATCACTCCTTATAAATCTAGTGGTAGCCTCTTGACCTAAATCATGGGATGCAAACCTATCCACCATGTAAGATATACCACTATGCATCTAGGATCTACTACACCTAGCCCTACTAGAAGCTCCTCAAAATCTAGCCCATCTATCTCATGGGGTAAGGCTAGGGGTGCCTCTATATCATCCCTCATATATCAAGGGAAGGTAGGAGGTATATCCTATAGCAAGCCAATTTTTCTCGTTACCCATGCCATGGGTATCATCTCTAGCTTGCCAGCTCATCTCCCTCTAACCCATAATGTGCTTTGTAAACCAATAAGTTGCTCTACCTATCCTCTAAATGTAGGGAATGTCAAGTAAGGTCTCTAAACAATATATATAAGAATCAATCCCTCTATCATGTGCCAATAATTCTCAATATCTCACACTATAACATATACTTGGGTTTGGGCCATACCATCTCTCCACCATTTGAAACCAACCCTAAAACCAGTTACAATATTGGTGGGTAACCCTAATGGTCATGTCACCATGATATGCTCATATACCCAATAATAAAGTAAATGCCTAAAACATAAACTATACCATTGTCATAATCTCAACCCCTATAGCTCTCTATATAACTATGCCAAAAAAATTGGTCCCCATGCAAATATAGTCCACTACTCCACCATCTATGCTAGAATACCTAATAATGCAATAGGAAATCTCCCACCATCTATGTCTAGTAGTGCATACACTATAATCCTTATCATCATTAGGATACTCAGCTAATATTTCTCCTCATCAGCAATGTACATCTGCTCATAGGCAAAGCTCACTTAGTGATAGGTCACCTCGCTAACATGCTCTCCAAATAATTTAATCATGTGAATATCATGCTCATCTCTTTAACATGTGAAGAGCTCCTCACCCTAGAGTGGCAACCATAAAATCATGTACACATCCTCCTATGTCACTATCAACTCTTTGGTTGATAAATGGAAGGTGTTGGTGGTATTATCCCACCTTTCAATCAATGTTATCATCAAACGAACATCCCATGTAACTCTAAATTATCATCACACTCCCCCTAAACCTAAGGATTCTATGCCACTCATCTAGGGTGGCATCCCTCTTCATCCACATCAAAATCATAGGTAGTTGATCTCATAGCATCAAATCCTACCTAGCATGCGTACATACACACAAACCTCAAGTCACATACTTTCCAATATAACCTATCACCACTTTTTTCCCTTTTCTCTAGGAGAACTACATTGGCCTAAAGCCCTCAACTAGGCTATGTAGACAACACTCAGTCGACATGGGGTCTTCTAAGGTTAGCTCTACCATATACCCACCTAAATATCTAACTTGTTATCCCATCTCTATCCTAGGCCTCACTACCTCTCTATCCACCCTAAGCCCAACTACCTATCACAACTCTAGGCCCCACAACTTATATCCCAAACCCTTGATCCTATGACCTATCTTTTAAGCCTTAGGTCCCCTAACCTCTTTCAACCTACCTTTTCTTAACCATTTCCCTTAACACACTTTTAACCATACATTAAATCTTTTTACCTACACATTGAGAGAACTACATTGGCCTGAGGCCCTCAACTAGGTTATATAGGTAGTACTCAGTTGACATAGGGTCTTTTGAGACTAGTTCAACCATTAGGCTCATTGACTACTTCAATTAGGGATCCAAAATTGACCTTTTATCCTATTTTGGGTTTTTTAAGGTCATTGACATTAATTTTCTATGCTGACATTGATGTTTCATGTCAAATGACATCAGTGGACCCCACTAACATAGCATCATGTTGACTGATGTCAATGGACCCCACCAACATTGGTAACTAGTTCAGCCCTAGGGCCGAACAACCCATCTCCCACTTTTTTATTTTTTCCTACAACTTACCCCTAAATCCTTCCCAAATTAACCTAAACCTACCCCAACCTATTTCCTACCCCCTTAATACATTTTTTCCCCCTAAAATGCTAAATTTATCCTAAAAACCTAGATTAACAAACTTAACTTCAAAATTAACTCACAAAGGCTCTTACCTCATCTCTTCATCTCCTCTAAGCTAGAATATCTTGTCTTTGTGGTGGCATGCCTCCTATTGGGTCCCCTCCTAGATATACCATCTCACTCACACTCAGATCTCTTTTTATCTCTAATAAAATGTTGTAAATGAGTTCTAGTGGGCTACCAAATCCATTTTTATCAAGTTTGGTTGACCACTGATGTCGACATCCTTAACCTAAGCCATAAACATTAACATTATTTCCTACTAACATCAGTGACATAACCAAAATTAGCACCTTTGAATTAGAGTTTCCAACAACAACCACAACCCTTTGGACACTACCCCTAATATAGGGTAAATTAGAGATCATGTATATCTCCCCAACCATGACAACTAACCTTAGAGATCACTTAAATCTCCACCCATAATGAATTTGACTAGAGATCATGACTATCTCCTTGATCATTCACCCTTTTAAACCAACCTTGCATTGCTTGTCTTGATCTCTTATAATACCTTGATATAGTTGGTTATTGTACACACGCATGTATATTAGGTGTTTTAGATCATGACCAAGCTAGTCCTGTCACTTGTAACCTTTTATGTTTACCAGGGGTACTTCCTACCTTAATTACCTAAAACATATGGACCACTATAGCTAAAACTTTGATTATTTTGACCTTATCATCTATCACTTACAAGTTATGATCTAGTTATTTCTATCTGAGTCATCCTCAACCTTACCTATTCTTGATTTTGTAGAATATAACTTGTAGGAGTGTATGTGCCAGCTATGATACCACATTCTCACTCAACATCCACTCACCTAATTTAATTCTTATCAAATCGGTACCTAATTCCAATTTCTCCTTTCAAGGGGGGATAGCTTACCAATACCTAGAGCATCCAACTCCTATTTTTTTCTTCTAACTTGTCAGTGAGAATTACAAGATAAAAAGGGGCAAATGTAGACACTAAAATTATGTCACACATGTACGTTACTCCATATGTCAAAACCCCCCTTGAGCCCCTTTTAAATAATAATAATTAACTTTATCCCAACCCATGATTTTACCCCTCACACATTTAATTAATTTAAAATATTTAATTAAGTTAATTAAACACTACTTATGCCACCTTACTGGGCCACCTCATCCTAAGACTAATTCTTACCCTTTGAGTCAACTCAAGACTTAGTCTCCTAATCCTAACTACCCATGACTTGTTCTTACCCCATAAATAAATTCCTAACCAAATATGTCCTTTTTAACTTCCCATTTCTACTATTTCCTACCAGATACCACACTTAGCACAAGAAAAAATATAAAATAGGCTAAAAATAGCCCTTTTACCTATTCTTATGCCACTAATGTCGATCAACCCATGACTGATGTTAGTGGGATCACCGATGTTGGTTACTTAGTCCAAACTCCAAATTGATGTTTAGATTAGAAAAAATCAATAAAAAAAAAATTATTCACATATAGGATGTTGGCATTCAACTTTCTACATTTAGTCTTATTGTTAATCTACACAAATTAGTCCATATTAGGAATTGATATACTACACAGAGCTTAGATTATTCTAAATTGATAGCACATGCTTGTCTTTTTATTCACCTATTACTTCAACATGCCTCACCAAAGCCATCTATCTAGCACCCATAGTTTATCCATTTCATCAGCTAAGTATATCTTTGTTTTTTGATAATTCCTTTAAAATAGTCATTTTATAGTTACTTTAATTATACTATTTATCATTTCATGAACACCCTGATTCTCCCTATGGAAGGGTTGTAAAACTCCTTCACCTTTTTTCTCTACTCCAAACATACCAAACTTCTATCTATACACACCTAAGTCTTACACACTCCATTAAGACTCTTCCTAATCTCATAAACCTGACCAACATCCACCTCCCACGTTAGAAAACTCTCCTACAAACCCCTAGGACCTACTATCCCTACCAACATTGGTCACATAACCAACATCAATCATATAACCAACATTGGTTATACCTACTTACCAACATTGATAGCCTAACCAACATCAGTGACTATGGATTTCCACTAACCTTCTTGAACTTGCTTCAACCACCTCCAAAAACATTAACAACTCACATTACCTACACTGTGTCACTCCTTGCTACACTCAGACTGTAAGAATGGTATGAAAATCTCTCTCTTACTCTCTCTTTCATTTTTTATTCATTACCAATTTTTTTTCAAAAAGTGGACTATCATCCCTAAGGAATTTTGACACTTCCAAGAACAAGTGCATAGCTTGGTAGCCCACTTATATATATGATAACAAGTATTTTTGGTGGTAGTACTTTCTTTTTTAGAGGTAGTCCTCCCCAACCAAAGAGGAATGCTCAACATCATCTGGATATGATGTGTAACCAATCTGGGTTCTCTCTAATCTCTAATCCCTACCTTTCATCTATGTTTCTCTTTAAACATCAAATAGATTCAAATTTTTGTGAAACACCATGATGAAATGCATGTAATTCCATTGTTTCATGATCATATTTGAAAAAACCATAAATATCTTTATGAGATATTAAAAATTATACTCAAATCAAAAAGTTCTAAAACTATAGTCAAAATATCCCTCCCCTTAAAAACATTACAACCAAATACATTTAGTGGGGGTGTGGCTTATGTGTTTAAACCTTTATTATTTGAAACTACTATTGATAAATTTATCATAGGATTACCCATTATTTCAAAAAAAACATCAATTTTAATGCCTATTGCTCCTCAAAACATGTTTTCATCCTTTTTAATGACTACTCAAATTGCTAATTAAAATCCCACTAGGCCTATAGCTCAATCACTCCTTCAAGTTGTAAATACCTTGGAGGACAAGGTTACAAACATTAAACACAATGCTTTAAAATCCCCTCATGCTATATATTTCCAAGATGTGTTACATAACCCTCTTACACTTAAGATCTCATTGTACCCTTTTCCAACTAGATTTGTTACACCTAAGTTCACATTTTATGATGACAAGGGCAATCTAAACTACATCTTCAAACCTTTTATGTGGCATGCCTTAACTATGCTTCCAATGATAAAATCTTGACCAAATTATTTATAAGAAGCCTCAAGTACTATGATTTGAGGTGGTTCTATGATTTACATCTCCAAGCTATAAAATAATTAAAACCTCTTGCAGACTAGTTCTTAACAACTTTTACATTAATATTTATAAAAAGGTTTCCTTGCCTAAATTACCAAAAATCAAACAAGGAACCAATGTACCTATCAATGAATATGTCTTGAGATATAAGATAATGCTAGCCAAAATGACCAATCTGATGGTAGATAAATAGTTTCAATATATATTCAATCAAATTTTACCTACTCCTTTCCATGAGTCCATTGTTTTTAAGAAGTTAAAATATTTCAATGACTTATGCCATGTTGTATGGGACCATGAAATGAATCTTGTGTCATTAAATAAGCTCAAGTATGTATCAAACACACCTATTGCATCTACATCTAGTAACAAATTCATAATTAAACTAAGTTATAAGGTAAAACTTATTGACCCTAAAAAAGAAACAATCATCATAGTTAACATAGTTTCATAGTAGCTTAATCATCTTGTCATATCCAATGCACCAAGTAAATAGTTATCCCATTAACCTCAGTCCTCATTTTCATTAATCCCATGGTTACTAGAGTGTCAACTTATATATCTCCCTCATCTTATCTAGGGTGATTTGAGTCAAACTCTACCCAAAGGATATGATCTGAATGTTTATTATGGTTATCATCAAAGACCAAGACATTGTACAACCAAATGTTTTACCTTGAAGCATAAGATCCAAGGTCTTGTCAATGACCAAAAACTTATATTTGAGGATCCTCCAAAATAATTAGGTTCATAACTTGGTGATCTCCATAAAAAAATATTTATAAATACTTTATAAAGTAATTCTAATAAGGAACCAAAAGTGCAAATGGAATATAATGTACCTCTTCATCCATCATTATGGTCACCCACTAGATGGTATTATTAGTACTTATACATGACATATACCTCATAGGGTTAGAAAACCCTATAATTCCTTTGATGATAGATAAATTAAGGATGATGACTCTAATCTTCATTATATATTCATTAAAATATATCTTGATAAACACCCCATATGCAGTGTTATGATTGATAATGGTGAAAGTAAAAATGTTTGCACCATGACATTACTTACACACTTATGTTATACTCATCATGATTTACACCCCTCTACCAAATCATTCTGAGCATTCGAAAAGACCTCCCAAAATTTTCTTAGTGAGATTGATTTACCTTTATAGTTCGGCCCCACACATGTGATTGATACCTTTTTAGTTATCCATTCCATGGGAATATTTGATATGTTATTAGGAAGACCTTGGATACACACTCTTTGAGTAGTAACATCTACAATACATGGGTATGTTAGATACATTCATTTTAATTAGATAATTATAGTTTATGGAATTCCATATGAGCATCATCTTGAATAAAAGAAACTTATACCTAGATAACTAGATATTGAGCTTACAAAGGCTAATTCATACAAAAGGGTAAATAATAGGTAGTCCACTTTATTAGGAAACCAATACTTTAAGGGCCATTACATCAGAGACATACATTAGATTCCATGGAATCTCCATTTTCTACTACACACCATGATCATATATCTAGATCACCTCTAAATGTACATATTACTACTATGCCAAAGAAAAAAACAAACACTCAGTGATGGATTCCAAGAACCCCCAATCCTATTACTCCTATTATTCCTTCATCACCACATAGTCTTATTCTACATACATAGATCACCATTGATACCACAATGTTAGATATTACACTTATACATTTTCCTTGAAAGCATAACTAGGGTATTAAACTAGATTCATAGTGTGGAGATATATATGACCATCCTTTAGTTGGAATCATAGGGTGATACTTCATATTCACAAAAAAATTGAAAATACCAAAATAATTAAAAAAAATCTAAAAATCTAAAAACATTTTTGGCACCTACATGTTATATTGGTTCTTTGGCATATATGTGTTAGTTTCATGTTGATGGATGGCTTACTTAGTTAATCCTAAATTCACATGCTTCACAGTTCTACTTGAGTGTGATACAAGCATACATAGATATATAATACATTCTTATTTCAAATGTTGGGGATTCTCTCCACTCATGTCATTTAGACATTAGGGGAATCCACTTTTTTATCTTGGTACACATAGGTTATATGATTTGATGATCAGCCTACATTATCATGTTTGATATTACATGTGTATTTACACATGCCTTTATCCATGATTATACCTTAAATAAGGTACTTGATACACTATTCACTTGACATTTTTTCCTAACACATTTGATCCAAGGGATACTATGACATGTTTATGTTGGTTGTGTATGCTTTACTTTACTCACTTCCTTGAGTGTTCTTTCCTTACTATTATATTTTTTTGTTTTAAAATGTGAATGTGATCATTTACTTAAGGCCCCCATGCCTATGCATGCTTTCTCTAAAATTTACATATGTCATGGTTTTTTGTATGGACATTTGAATGTCATTTCACTTTTATGTATATTTGACTAAGTCATGTCCCTTCAATTGTGTGGCATTTGAACATGCCCCTTGCTTATGGTCTCCTTAGACCATTGACTTTCTGACTTCATTTTGAGTGTTATTATGTGTGTGCTTGTTTTCTTTTTGAGATTTTATTGTTACTATATAGACGTTGTCATGATATTTATCATTCATCTTAGGCCTACATGTGATCACATTGGTTCCATGCACTTCAATGATACAATTACCTAGACA
Organism: Torreya grandis; assembly: GCA_037957365.1. NCBI lineage: Eukaryota > Viridiplantae > Streptophyta > Pinopsida > Cupressales > Taxaceae > Torreya > Torreya grandis. The sequence continues at coordinate 1,266,711 of JARHVA010002128.1, forward strand.
TGTTCCCTTATATATGTTACATGGTTACATTAGTATATTATATAGTTATCTTATCCTTTCAAGGTGAGGTAACTAATAGTTCCTATATTTCACTTACCTCAAAAGGGGGGCATATTATTGGGGTCATGATTTTATATTTAGTGGGGGCATGCTTTGTAAGTATGTTCTCCACACTCGTTTAGTATATGGTACTTCTATCAGTTTTTAGATTTAGTGGGGCCATGGCATATGGTCAAGGATTCTACACATTCAAAGTTATTAAATTTAGTGGGGTCATGATTTATAACCATTTTCTCCACATTCATTTAATATATGGTACTTATATTAATTCCTAGCTTTAGTGGGGGCATGCTTTAGAAGAATGTTCTCCACATCTATTCAGTATTCAACATCTCCAAATTATAGTGGGGGAATGTTTTGGAAATATGTGCTCCAAATTTATACTTATATAAACTTTTATATTTCTCAAAATATAGTGGGGGAGATATTTGAAATCATGTCTTACACACTTACACATTGATATGAATTATCTAAAGCACATAGTTATATGATTCAAAGTCATAGTTATGGTAGAATTCTATACATTGGTACTATTTTTATACACAATTTCATCATAATACATATAAGGTGTATATGTTTTGAGACATGTGATTAATATTAAAAAATCAAAATCAATTTCAAATTCTAAAACTCTTTTATGGATTGTTACCATATCACAAAAGTTTCCATATTGATACCCCATAGACTTTCACATATTTTTATTGAGCCAATCTACTACATTAGTTGGTTCACTTTTTTGTATGGTTGAGTTGATAAAATCACTCAATATTTCCATGTTTTTAGGTTAGACTTGATCATATATACTTATTAGGTTATAATATCATTATGTTTCATGGTTGATTTAACCTTGACTTTTAGTTGCAACTCACTTTTGCTCCAAAGTTGGGGGCACATGGCTCTCTCTCTCTCTCTCTCTCTCTCTCTCTCTCTCTATATATATATATATATATATATATATATATATATGCTCACTTTAGATATATATCTATATTTTTAATTATCTTAGTTTTAGAGCCTTATAATGATACATCATTTTAAAAATAAATTGCTAATAGCAAGGCAGTTACATTAACACACAAGTGTTCTCTTAAGCTTTGCTCTTTTAATTTCAATCTATTTCAGTTAATTTTAACCCAAATTATATGCAATGATTTTTTATTATAACATGTTCTTGGTTTTAGGTTAGTCACCATCAAAGCACTCAAGTTGGGCACAAATAATTAGAAGGTGTGTATACATCTAGGTATACATTCCTTTAATTTAAACCAGCAATTTCATTACTAGATTAAAGGGGGGAAATGTAGATGATAATTTATGATTACTGTTTCAATTTATTTTCTTCATTTCTTAGTTTTAAAAGTAGATAAAATAAAGTGAGTAGGAGGGTATGTAGATAGGTACCTAATATAGTATACACATTGGTAGTAGATGAATGTGGGAACTCCTCTTGGGCTAGGGAGGACAACCTGTAAATCACAAGAAAACTAGAAATGGATTTATTAGATGGTAGGTTGAGTGGATTGCCTAGCATACACTAGATCCAAGAAGCACAAGGATTTCTAGGAGGTTGTCAATCCACTTGTAAGATAATTAAGTTGAAAATTATATAATAATGTAATTATATTCAAATAATAAGAAAGTAAATATGTAAGAAAGTAAATGATATACCTGTTCAATAGAAGATATGGCACGATGGGTCAATGTATCAAGGTCAAGTCTAAGGGGTCTAGGTGGGGTTTGTAGGTAGATCAAGAACATAAATAGGGATTTGATTAGGTGAAAGGGAGAGAAAATAAAAATATATTATTTTTTTTGACAATGACCGTTAGTGGTCAGGGTGATCAGCAATAGTTGGGTATGACTAGCGATGGTTAGGTAACCAATGGCGGTTGCTATGACTAGTGATGATTACATCAACTGGTGATGGTTTCTTATGGATTTCCTATGAGAGAATGGGTAAGAGGCTGAGAAGGAAGTAAGGGGATATGTTTGATTAGCAAAGGGTTATATAGGGGTTATGAGGGTATATACTAGTATGCAATTGAATAGATCAAAATAACAAATTTTGATAAAGGGTGAAAACACCAAAAACAAATGAGAGATACCTATATGATGTAAAGTGGATGATATTTGAAACTTGAAGGGAGTTCAGTAGCATAAAATTACTTCAGCCTTCTAAAATGACATGAATAGAGCTTCATGGTCTTGTATGCTTGTACACAAAGAAAATAAGAGAGTCTAGATGTAAATTTATAGATCCACAACTTCTCCAAGAGCCCTATATTTATAAAAAACTTGTTAAGTGAGGAGGGAAGCTTTGAGTGAAAGTTGATAAGTTGGGAGGGTAAAGATGCCTATTTTCATTCATTTTTTTACAGTTGGTGTTAAAGCAAGTTGACATGCTGGAGGGTGCTATTCTCAAACAAAGTTGGCAATGATTTTAAAGCTTTAGGTAAGTTAAGGTGACCCCAACCATCGATGGTTAAGGTCAATCATCAATGGTTAACCTAACCGGTGATGGTCAAGGGGCTAAGAAAAAATGGGTAAAAAGGTCATGATTTAGGTGTTTTGACATAATGAGGTTATGAACATGTGCTAATAGGTTAGGTGGGGTCCATAAGTCAAGATGACATAAAAAACTATCATTATGTAGTTTTTGAGTGTCTATATTTTAACCCTTTTTATTATGTATCTTTAAGCAAGTTATAAAAAAATAGGTGGTTGGTCAAAGATCAAGTCTAGTTGGCTTGAGTGTGGGAGGGAGGAGGTATTCCCCCTCAAACTGGGATGTAATGAGATAAAGGTGAAATTAGGTTGGGGTTTGATAAAAAGGGATAAGGAAGGTTATGAGGTTGGGTATGTGAGACACAAGTATGCACATAAAATACAACAAATTGTGAGGCACAATATCGCACATGGACTAAGATTACCATGGTGGTAATAAGAAGGTCAATTTTTGGGATAAATGATAAGGTAACATATCCCTAATTTTGGTCATAGCTGATCAACTTATTCTTATCAATTCACTTAGATAGTGTTAGTGTTTACTCAGGTATTTGAGGTAGGAAGTGCTCCTAAGAGAAACATAAATGGTTTGGTTAGTTGCGCACAAGGTTGTGCATAATGCAAATGTTCATCATGGAAAAATTGGTCAAAGTGGTCATCATAACCAAGGCAAGGTTATCACAAAACATGTGAATAGATTAGTCTAAGGATAATAGTGAGGTAGACATAGGCATAACTACAGGCAAGTTGGATGGGGTTAAAAGTGGTCAAGCTAACTCCAAATGCATTTGGCAAGAGGATGTTGCCTACATAGTCCCATGAACAATTGATTCAATATGGACTTCAAGCCTAATGTAGTTCTTAATTGGGTGTATGGAAAGTTTTATTCCCAAATAGGTCATGGTTTAGCTTATAAGGGGTGACCCCAAGTACATGTATTGCTAAGTGGTAAAGAAGAAGGAGAAAGATAGTGTGGAAAAGAAAGAGATCCCTAATCGATAATGGTTAGTGACAACTAGTGATGGTTAGGTAACCATCATCAATTTGGGTTGAAATTTTGGGGGTGTTTATTAGTGATGGTTATGGTTAACCATTTATGGTTAGTTAACCATCAATGGTTGGCTAAAAACCCTAAAATTGTGGATAAAAAGGTCAATAGGGCCCATTTGGGCATCATTTACAATCTAGACAATTATAATTTATTTGTTCTAGGTGTTAGTACAAAGAATATCTATGAGTGTTTGGGAGTGTTTTGGATTTTTCAAGAGGAGATTGGTGTGTGGGAGTGATGGTGGGGTCAATATGGATGTTGGAAGGGCTCCTAGATAAGTGGTTCGATGCAGATTGAGGTAGTTCAATAAATCATGAAATGAGGTAGGGGGTGTCTTAAATTTGATAGTGAATTATAATAGGTGAATTTAAAAGGTAAAAATAGAATAAAATATGTGAAATTGTTAGGAATTAGGGGTGTTTTTAGTTTTGGGTTTAGGGTTTTTACTATTGTTGTAGTTTGTGTGCAAAATTATATGTTTTTGTGGGTGTTTGAGATGTAGAGAGGTAGTTAGGCATGTCTAATGGTGTTTAAAATTTGATTTTAGGTGATATGGGGGGTTTAAGGTTTTATAAGGAGGTCAAGGGGTCAAGGATCACCACTTGTGGTCACCTAATAGTGATCATAGGTAGTTGGATCCAATTGATGATGATCGATCATGGGGTAAATAGCCCCAAGGAAATTATCAATGGTTAAGGGGATCCATCGATGATCGAGTTGAGTTAGGATTGGAGAAGTGGAATGGGTGAGCTGGGATGGGGTAGGATTTGGGTTGGGGTGGGAGAGTTGGGTTAAGTTAGGATTTAGGATGGGGTAGGTTGGGATGGGGTATGAGTTAGAATGGGTAGAATAAGAATTAGGGTGGAAACATTTTGAAAGAATTGGGAAGGGTAGGATAAGAGTTATGATAGGTTAAGATTTGGGTTAGTAGTTGATAAAAGTGTAGATAATATAATGGTATGGAAATAGGTGGGTAGTATTAAGTAATAGTTGAGATAGGAGGTTTATCTAATTTATGACATAACTTATTGTTGCAGGTATGAGACCAGATCCAGTTATGAGATCGGGTGCCTAAGATATTTATAGAGGTGAGGGATGTGATGTTGGGGGAGGATTGGTACCATATGGAGGTGGTGGGTTTTAGAGGGATGCAATATTACCAACACCTTCCTAAGGATGTTGAGATGATAGTCACCCTCATTGAGAGAAGGGATCCAGTGATTAATACCTTCTGGCTAGTGATGGGAGAGATCACCATCCTATTAGAGTATGTGAATTAGATTACATGTCTACCCATCTACAAAGATCCCATTTATCATATAGATGGGGATGATATTGATGATTGTTTAGAGATGTTATATGGGGATGATGCAGGTGAAGAATAGTTCCATGTTAGAAGCTTTAATATCAGACTGTTATATCAAATATCTTTAGGAGAGAGACATTTGTTGACTATGGTGTAGTTAATAGTTACCTATTACTCATTACTAGATTCTATTAGAGAGAGATACCCTAGCATGTTGTTGGGGTGTTGGTGGAGTTACTTTTGGGTGGATTTGTTTTTGGTTAGGCACAAGTTTTATTGATATAGATATACAAAGATCTATGGGGGTTTAGGGTGTACATGTGATAAGGTATTAGTGTGGGATTTATACTTCACTATTGGGAATATGAGCACATATGGGTATTGGGACCCTTGGGCTTCCCACTAGATGTATATCTACTGATAGATTATAGGGTGGGGTTTTTGAGATGGAGGAGAGGAGGTGCAATTATATGATTTAGTGGAGGAATTAGGGATCTAGAGAGGTTTTAGGGTGCACTAAAGAGTCTAGCACTAGGTGATATAGTATAAAGACCATATATGATATGGCATATATGGGATGGATATATGTAGCATACATATGCATTATAGATTTAGAGATGGGTATATGGTAGATGAGATGGTGAGATAGAGCTCATCCTCATGAAGAGAGTACACTAATATTTTAAACACCAGTAGGGTATTCCACCAAATTTCCTTCTTTATAGGAGAGAGGATATTGAGTTTTTATTGCTAGAGCTGCAAGCACAAGAGGAGGTATTAGATTATGAGGAGCTTCTAGATAGGTTGAGAGATGATGTTAGTATTACTATAGAGTATCCATCATGGTTTCAAGGGAGGTACATAGCCATTGATTTTGGTGTTAGAGGTAGGGATCAATGATTGATGGATGTTGACCTAGCATAAGTACCAACACAAGGGCATCCATAGGTAGCAGTGGTATTGGTAGCATTATAGGCCTAAATTACTATATTATAGGGGTAGATTGTTGCTCTTCGAGGATAAATTGCCACTCTTTAGGGTTAGCTAGGAGGAGTGATAACACATAAAGATCAGGCCCAAGTTTATGTTACTATATTAAAGGGTTAGATGACCATTTTACAAGGATAGTTGATCACAGTGATAGGAGAGTGAGACCAGGTGAGGGTCTTGCTAGGGATAGTGACACAAGAGAGGGATTCCTTATGTAAAATTGGTCAATTTGGAGTGGTCCCCTTGGGATTTGTTACTTAGGCTAGATATCTAGTGGCCATAGAGGAGTTGTGTTCTTATGAGGGCATTATGTTAGCATAGTGTCCTAATGAGCCATGATGGGGAGAGTATTAGATTGGATTAGTAGGTGAAGTAGTGATTATAACCCTAGGTTAGTGGGTGATGGTAGTGGGTCAGTTGATAAGGACTCCACTTGGGATATGTATAGGTATAGGTGATAGTGGCTCTAGTTCAAATTCTTTGGGGTCATGATATACATATTCTAGATTTTTTTCTTTATGGTTTTGATACTAGCCTATGTGTCGAAGATGTAACACACACACACACACACACACACACACACACACACACACACACACACACACACACACACACACATGTGTGTGTGTGTGTGTGTGTGTGTTTCGAGATGAGTTTATGTTAATCATTTTTGATGAAATGAATATTTATGTAGGATATTTGTGATACTAATGATCATTTTGCATAGTTTAGGCATGTGATTCTGATTTATGATGCTGATAGAATGATGTTATGATTTGAGTGTGATTCAATGCTATTTATGTGGAATTCTTGATTATCAATGGTATTAGGTATGGTATTATTTATATATTATGATGATGTTTTAATGGGTTAATTATAATGTAATTTTTTATGTTTGTTTTGATGTTATGGTTTATGTATTATTGTTATGCTATGATGTTAACTTTTCATATGTTTAGGCAAAAAGATAAAGAAAATGTGATGTTTGGTTAATGATATGAGGGTGTGGGTTTGGCATAAGTAAGGGTGAAATTTACATCCACATATGTAGATAAGACAAGGAGCATGGTGCCTTTTTCTAGTGAGAACTGAACAATGAGAATCCATAGTTTGAATGTCTTAGTGAACATAAACCTATCAAACACATCATAGCAATGTGGTTGATTGAGAAAACTAGTATCTTAACCACTTCATATCAAGTAATTTCATAATCCCTTAGGTTCATTGAGGATGTAGGTGATAGTTAGGGGTGTAAATGGAATTTTTGGGTGGTGGAATGATTGGCCCTTCCATAGGTGACCAACGAACCCTAATAGACAAGTCTATGTCATTGGTATGTTGTAAAATAATACATAGACTGATCAATGTGGGAAGTCTACTTGTGTTATAAAAGGCAATAGTAGATTGATTAGATAGTAGATAGACTGAGTGATGTGGGAAGTCTACATTTAGAAAATATAAGAGTCAATTATAGCCTATGGATTTTAGGTTTTACTTTATTGCTTTTGATTTATAAGTTATTGAAGTTGATTAATGCGAGAAGATTTTAATGAATATTTGTTTTATCCATCCTTTGAGGGAGTGGTCTAAATTTTTATTTTGGCATAGTTATACTTCAAGGGATTAATCTACTTTAAGCAACTTTTGATTTGATGTGGAAGTTGTCCTTTGAGAGAGTATTCTGCTATTTATCTTTGAAGTATGGATATATTTTGAAATTAAAATTAGTCATGGACAAGATTATTTAGGTTTGAAAGGTCTACACATGTAGAAGTAGGATCTCAACATGGAAAGATATGGAGAAACTAGTTTTTAGAAAAAACTAACCATGGGATTCCATCTATGAAAAAAAGTAAAAGTATCCATGAGAGTTGTGCTATGAGTAGAGATGAGGTACCCATATTTAGGATTAGGTTATTATTATGATGTTTGAATCATATGGCTCTATATAATTAATTATTCTCAAAAGAAGGTTAATGAACCTAGGGATGAGCTTAAGTGAGACACAAAGGTTCATTTGAACCTTGTTTTAATAGTGAAAGAGATGCAAATGTGAGGAATTGATAGGTTTAGGTTCTATCCTACCATAAAAAGAGGATAAGTGATAAGCACCCAATCCATACTTATGGGTTATAATGTAGGGTCCTAATCAATTAAAAGCAAACTTTACCTTTATCTTTTTCATGTTAGTGATGTGTTGGTTTTCCTTAAGGACAAGGTATTTGATATCAAATTCTTATATTTTTAGACATTTTTTGTATGCTCATTTGATACACTCTTGATAAAAGTGAAGATTATTGAGGGCAGCAAGGTAATGTTCATCAATAATTTCTATGTGTGCTAAGTATTCTTGATGATAGTCACTTTCAAAAAGAATTTCATCTAATGATACATGGAGAGATGGAATTTGGACTTTAAGAGGTAGGAATACCTCAGTTCCAAAGATGAGAAAATGGTGTAGCACTGATTGTGGTTTGGATACTAGTGTAGTAAGCCCATAAAGCAAATGGGATATGGAGGTGCCAATCCTTCCCCAAAGCACTGACTACTTTAGTGAGAATTTTGATGTGGGTTTTATTGAAAGCCTCAGCCTATCCATTAGCTTATGGATGATAAGGTGAGGAGAAGCTTGGGTTGATACCAAAATGTCATAAAGTGCTTGGACCTTTTTATTTTTAAAGGATTTACCATTATCAGTGATGATTTAGTGAGGAACATCAAAGTGACAAATGATGTGGTGGTTGATAAAATCAATAATTTTTTTATATTAGATTGAGATTAATGGGATAGCTTCTACTCATTTGGTGAAATATTCTATAACAGTGATGATATATTGATGTCATTATGAGGAGTTTGGATTGATTTCCTTAATAAGATCAAGACCCTAATGTGAAAAAGGCTAATAGTTAGTTGGTACTTAAAGGCCATGAGGAGGTGCATGATGAAGGTTATCATGTTTACATTTGATGCATTTCTTGACATAGTCATAACAATCCTAATTGAGTGTGGGCCAATAGTAACCTATGTGAAGGATGCATTTAGAAATGGCCAAACCACTAAAGTTCCCCCCATAGATGTTATCATGTGCTTCTTTGATGGTGTGAGAAGACTCATTTATACTAAGGTAATGAAGGAGGACACCATAAAATCCTCATTTATAAATAATGCCCCCTAATATTAGGTAATGAGAGGTAATTTTAATGAAATTCCTATGAGCATTTATATAAATATCTAAATGGAGGATATCGATGTGAAGGTGATCAAATATTTGATCATACCAAATCTCTAAAGATGATGTTTCTATTTGGTAAATCGTAGGAAGATCAGGACTGAGTTAGGATGGTGTGATAAAGTGGTGGATGGCAACAAATAGTTTAGAGTCAGTAGGTTGGGATGGAATTTGGGAAACAAGGGAAGCCATTGTGTCTATAAATTTATTTGTAGAATGAGGGACTAATTGGATGGTATAATGTCCAAATGATGCTAATAGTTTGTCATCGAGTTGTTTGTATTTCATAATAATGTCATTTTTTCATTGATAGGCTCTTGTAACTTGGTTGATAAGTTGAGAATCTCCAAATATGTGTATGTTTTTTATTCTTAAATATAGATTGGTTTGGAGACTATGACCAAGGCCTCATATTTGGCTATATAATTGGTTCATTCAAAATCATGTTTGAAAGAAAGAGAAAGAGGCTTCCTATCAAGGGGAATGAGGACTATGCTAGCACCCCCACCATTTTAACATTTAGAGATGTCAAAATACATAGTTATTTAGTATGTGGGTTCTTCCAAAGAAAGGGTAGTTATAGATTCATATATAAAGGTAAGAGGGAGAGTTTGATTATCAAGGATAGGAGCTTCAGTCAGTTAGTCTGTAATCACATGTCCCTTAATGGAATTTTTTATAAGAAACTCAAGATCAAACTCTGTTAAAAGCATGAGCCACTTGGCCATATGTTGGTTGTGATATGGCTTGGAGTGCATATACTTGAGGGGATCAATGTTATTAATGACATCATTTTTGTGGTTAAGAAGATAGTGAAAAAGTTTAGAGGTAATGAAAACTAAGCCAAGGCAAAGTTTTTCGAGATGGGTCTATCAGGTTTCATAGTCAATGAGGGTATGACTGATGTAATAAATGGAATGATCCTTATTTTGGTCATCACAATGAGTGAGCATGTCCCCCAAGGAATGATCAGTGGTAGATATGTATAGATAAAAAGGCTGGTCCTCTTTTGGAGGAATAAATATTGGTGGGGAGACAATATACTCTTTGATTACATTGAAGGCCTATTGACATTCTTTGGTCCATTTAAAGGAGGTATCTTTTTTAAGGAGGTGGTGAAAAGGCTGATAGTGATTGGATAATTGGGAGATAAAGTGGTGGATTGACTAAAGTTTGCCTTGTAGGCTATGAAGCTATTTTATGTTAGTATTGGGAGGCATTTCTATAATGACTCAGCTTTTTATGATGTCTATTTCTATTTTATAGAGGGAAAAAATAAAGCCCAAATTTTTTATTGATAAGACCCCAAAGACACATTTCTTTAGATTGAACCTAATATGATAATGGATAAGTCTTTCAAAGGTGATAGTGAGAACAATGAGGTGATCTTGGTAGTTTTTGGATTTAGCACTCAGATCATCAACATAGTCTTCAACTATTTTATGGATGAGGACATGAAAAAAGTAAGTCATAACCCACTAAAGGGCATGGCATGATAGTAAAAATTTCCCCATGGGGTAATAAAGGAATTTTTATGTTGATATTTAGGGGTGATCAAGATTTGGTTGTATCTTAAAAACCCATCCATAAGGGATAGTATTTCATGGCCAGTAGTGAGATCAACAAGTTGGTTTATGTTAGGTAGGGGAAAGTCATCTTTGGGGAATACAAGGTTAAGATCATAGAAATACACACAAAGGTAGAGTCCCTCAGTGGATTTGGTAACATAAATAATGTTGGATACCCATTTCGGATAGTCAAAGGGTTAAATGAAATTAATATATAAAAGGAATTGAAGTTCTTTAACAAGAAGAGATATATGAGGATATATACGACAATGTTTTTGCTAAACAAGCTTAACTTGAGGATAGGTAATGATGTTATGAAGAGAGATGGAAGGGTCAATGCCAAACATATCTTGATAATACCAAGAAAATGTTATGATATGATTGTGGAGAAAGATTGATAATCTCATTATTCCTCGAGGGTTAAGGATTGGCCAATATTGACAATATGAGGGTTCTCCTGAGTGCCCAAATTAACTTCTATGGTTGATTCATTTAGCATTGTTTGGTTTTCAGGAGGGAGGGATTTTTGAAGAGAATAATCCATCACACCTAGATAGGTAAGAATAAAATTTTCATCTTGATGTTGGATGGTGTTAATGGTGGGAAATTCATGTATGATCATTTTGGGGTGGATAAGAGGAATGGTTTTATTTTGGCCTTCCTATTGATAAATCAACAGACCCAAACTAAAAATGTTTATCAAAAAAAAGTTAGGTGGGATGATGTTGAGGTCTTCAAATGGATTTGGTGAGGGTAGAGGTTCTTCAAATTGGAAATTTGAGGTTGATAAGGGTAGAAGTTGTTCAAATGGGAGAGGTGGGATTGGTGAGGTTAGAGGTTCTCTAAATGGGAGAAGTGGAATTAATGAAGTTGGAGGTTCTCCAAATGGGAGAGGTGGAATTGGTGAAGTTGTAGGTTCTCCAAATGGGAGAGGTGGGATTGATGTTGGTGATGTGGGCTCTTTTAGGGGAACATACCCTAAGCCAAAGAACTCATGAGGTTTTTAGGTTTTGACAATAGGAATTTTTTGGGGTCCTTGTTTATAGAGGCCAAAACCAAACCCTTTCCAAGCACACTGATGAAGGTACATTTGGGAAAAAGTTGGGTTGTTAAGATAAGAAAATTTAGAAGTGAATGGCTAGATACAAGGCATGGTGGTAGAGGCAAGAAGTTTTTTATGAAGTCCCCCATAAATAAAATATGTTCTATTATTGGGAAGGCCAAAGGGAACAAGGGTACTAATATTGGGATCATAAGATGGATCATTTTGAAGGTTCCCAAATTCATGTGGAGAAGGGAAAGCGTCCAAAGCTAAAATTTAATATTCCCCTAGCGTAAGACACTAGAACAAGGATTACAAGGGGTGTTCGACCAGGATTTGTGATGAAGGAATGGTTGAACTAGTGGATGCTTCACCATTGTTGAAGATATAAGTGTTGGTGGGTTGGTTTGACACGGTGGCTTGGTTAGTGGTTGGCTGTGAAGAGGATGAAGGTGGAATAAGAACATTGGGCTGATATGTCATATTACAAGAAGTAAAGGGACTTAGATCAGCTTTGATTGTAATGACATATCCCTCATGTTCAAATTTGACACATCGATGAAGGGTAGAAGGGATGCATCTCATGGTGCAAATCTAAGGGTGATTTAGTAACACATTATATTAAAATTCACCTTCTATGACATAAAATAGTTTAGGAATATTATGAGGCCCCAAATGGATGTGGAGAACAACTATCCCTAGAGTGGTGGCCAATGTATCATTGAATGATCGAAGAACTACCAAGATTTCCAACATGATGTTTTTAGGTAGTTGGATTTGATCATAGGCATGGCAGGAGATGATATTGATACTTGCCCCCCATCAATCATAATCCTTTTGACATGTATATGATTGATGGATGTGATAAAAAGAGGGGGATCAAGGTCTTCACTATGATATGGTGAGATTTCAAACTCTTCAAAGGTGACCCTAGAAACATATTGGATAGCTTTGATCAAAGATGCAAGAGGTTAGGGATCAGCTAATTGAACCTATATCGAATGTAATGCTTTGATTAAATCTTGATGATGTTGAGCTAAGGTATGAATTAAGTCATAAAGACTCATTTTGACTGGCATTTGGTGAAGTTGTTTTATCACTAGGTGTTGGATGAATGCAAATGCATTAGAAGATGAAGGGGCTCCCAAAATGGAGACTTTAGGCTTAGATGGTTGTGAGGATGAAGGTGAAGGTATAGTTTTTTGGGTTTGGTTGGTTAGTTGGGGAGTTGAAGCATAATACCATGGAATGGTTGCCTTGGCTTTACCTTTTTAATTTTATTAGACTACTTTACCCTTATCCTTGTGTTGGGCTCAAGACTGAGTCACCATATGAATAGTATGGCTAAGGGGAGCAGTTGTTTGCTTTAGTTCCTCTGCTTCACTCTTTAGTGGGAGTAGAGAAGTAGATGATTGGTAGGCAGATTAGATAGGTGGTAAAAGAGGTAAGACACTTAAATAAAGTTAATCTAATAGATCATCCTCCTCTAAATGGCTATGAATGATAGTTTGGAGAGCTCTACAATTTTCCATATCCATGCCCAAGATTCCTATGGTAAAGACAAATTAGATTATCATTGAACTAGGTTGGATTTTGGTGAGTGGGGTCAAAAGGATTGATTGGTGGTAGGTTAATGGTATAAGATTATAGGAGCCTTTGTAAAATAGTTGTATAAGATTCTGATAGAGATTTTGGAGGTGGTGTTGTTTGGGTTTTTGGTTTAGGTTCCCTATTAGGCAAGGGCTTTTTAACAAGACGTACGGTTGATAGATTGAGCTTGGCTAGTGGTTTAGAAAGAATTAGTTTAGTTATAAATGGTTTATAAATTGGGAGTTTAGATGATGAGGGTTTAAAGGATGGGAAAATAGATGGAGAAAGGTTGGAAAGGAATGATGATGAACTATGAGATGGGCTTGTTATAGGTGGATAGAGGGGAGATGGTTTTTTGGAGGAAGAGTAGATTATGGGAATGGTAGATGAATGTGGTCCTAAAATAGAAGGTGAAGGTGAAGGAGTTGGTATGGCTCTTCCTTGAGGTTGTGGTTTGGGTAATATTTATTTCTTAATAGATTGATATAGATTTAGTTATGGTTGTGTTGATGTGGTTAATTATAATCTTAAAGGAGGGTGAGCATGATTTGGTGTGGGAAGGATCCCCAAGTTCTTGATTGGCTTGATAAAAGAATCATAGAGTGATTTGGAAATTTTAAGTGGGGGTAATTAAGATGGTTCCATGATGACTTTAGGAGGGTTAGTTGGTGGATTTGTAACCAAAAGATTGAGAGTGGAATCTAGTGAAGTAAAAGGTTCATCTTTATTTTGATATGGGATTCTAAGTAAATGCTAAAAGGTGGCTCTATAAAAGTTGGGTTGAGTGGTAAATTCTAAACTTTGAACTAGTCAAGAAAAAGGTTTATAAATGGGTTTTGTTCCTTGATCATTATTTTCAAATCTCAAACCTTTTTCGAAAGAATAAGGAATGGTTTCAATGTTTCTATCCTTGGTAGAAGGCTCAAAAGGTAACGATTGGGTAGGTAGATGTATTGTCTCTTGGGAAATAATTTCTAAGGGAGGTACAGATAATTATTTAATTGATGCAGTAAGGGTAATGGTTTAAAGTAGTGGGGTTGGTATAGATTTTTACTTGGTTTAGCTATTTAAATAAGTAGGTGGTTCTTCTATTTTATCTGGAAGAGTGAATGAAATAGTTGATAGAGTGGTTATCTCCTTGGGTATTTCCATCATAGGAGGGATAAACAGAACTATAGTTTCATCCAAGGAAGTGGAAAGGGTAACTACTTCCTGGACATTTGAAGAAATAGGTGGTGAGTTGCCTTCCTCTATATGGGTGATGGATGTGATGACTTCATTAACAGTGGGCACATTACTGATGACATTAATTACATGTGCCTCATGTGAGTTGGAGGATTTGGGTTGGATTTCATGGTGTTGGGTTGAAGGTGGATGATTTGAGAATGGTTTTTAAAAAATATTAAGAGATTGGTTTGAAGGAGCATTTGGGTTATCAAACACAAGCTCCCCTTTATCAATTAGGTCCTAGATAATGCTCTTAAAGGTATTGCATCTATCGGTATCATGTCCAACAACATGATGATAGTCACAATGATCATTCTCATTGTACCACCTAGGAAGGGGGTGAGAAGTATCAAATTATTGAGGGGGATTGATGGGTGTAATTTGGATTAGATTGGATTGAAGTAGTTTTTCCAAGACTAACACATAAGACTCCCCAATCGAGGTAAATGGTTTTGAAGAAGCCTAGTTTTTGGTATAGTTTTGGTGATTGGAAGGATTATTGGTTTGAGTTGTTTGGTTGATGGTTGTAGGAGGTACAGTTTTAAAACAACCAAATGTGCTAATGCTTTTGATGGAGGATGACTTAGTGGTCTTAAAACTAGAATTTTTATTTTAAAGCTTCAGCTTCCCTTCATTGATAACATGGTTTTCTAATTTATGGGCCATAGTGAATGTTTCATCAAAAGTCCTAAAGGTTTAGACTTGAAGAGTTGGAGCAATGTGTTTAACACACCCCCAAGAGAATAATTTGATTAATTCAAGTTGGGGTAATGGGAAAGTGAGTTGATTAATGAGGCCCCTCCATCTGGTAATGAAAACAATAATGGATTCATCTTCAAATTATTTGATGGAATATAGGTCGATAATGGAAACTATTTTAGATATATTCACTGAAAAGTGTTCTAAAATGGTTTATCCTAATTGAGAGAGAAAAAATGGAATGAGTGGGAATGGCACTATACCAATCAAGGGTGGCCCTAGATTATTACATGGGAAAGGTTTTGAGAAGGATAGCATCATCATAAGTGATCAAGTAGCAAGGATGACAAAAATCTCTTAAGTGTTTTTTAGGATCCTCCTTACCTTGAAATTTATAAAATTTGGGTAATTCCCATTAAGAAGGATAAGCATGGATGGGCACAGAGGGGTGGATAGGCTTGTTAAAAATTTGGTCTTAAGATAAAAGATTAGTTGAGCCAGAGATGGAGATGGATGACTCTAAACTAGTCATTTTGTCTATTAGCATTTTAATTAGATCGGGTTGAGGTTGAGAAGCTACATAATTGGGAGGTATATTCTATTGAGGTTGGATTACAACTATGTATGAATAGGTGTCAAATGGTGTTGAAGAAGCCACATATTATTAGGTGGTGGTAAAGGTTTGAGATGGTGGCACATAAGAGTTAATTGGTATAAAAGGTTTGGTGGAGGGTGGTATGTACTCTTACGATTAGGGACATACTGGTAAGTTGTCATAGGTACCTATTAGGGAATGGATGCAACTAGTATGGTGGAGGTAAGAATAATTTGGGTAGATTGAGTTTAGGTAGGGACCCTAGTACTAATTGGGGAAGGCTTTGGGGTATAGAGAGAACTAAGTTTTAAAAGGGGGTTGAGTTTGGTACATTGGTTAAACTAGAGGGAATGGTATAAGCAAGAGTGGAAGATAATGCCATGGTAGATGGGACATAAGTGACTAATGGCAAGATTGAACCCACATGGGGTGTGACAAGATGTGTTTGGTTGGGAGGTGGAATGTTGTATTGATTTCGGGTGGATGAGATATTTTTCATAAGATGGGATGGCATGCCCAAAGAAGGATCAGAAGAAGGAATCAAAGTAGAGGGGGCACAATGAGGAAAGGTGTTGATAATGTTGTAAAGAAACTAGATTATTGTCAATAAAGGTAGTAAAGTCTAGATCTCCTTCAAATGTGATTGGGATTCTAGAAGGAGAAGGTGGTGGAGGAAAATGGTAAGGTGAAGCATGAGGAAATTTATCATCTTCTAATGTATAATCCATAGATGAAGAAGAAGGTAGTGGTTGGTTGTTTTGATTTATCACTTATTGTCAAGTTAAAACCATATGAGAAAATAGGAAATGTTATTGTGACATTCACACCTCAAACCAAAATCAAACCAAAAAGAATTTGAAAGCAATCAGTGTATACACTAAGAAGTGTATTTTAACCTTAGGATTACTTTTAAATCACTTTTGGATTATGCCTTAAAGAGTGTGATAAGGGATGTTAGTTTAAAAAAGGTACTAAAGAGGAAGTCTATGGATGGTTTTAGGTTATTTAGGCAATCAGAAGGAAGATTTGTGTTGAAATTTAGTACGTGTCTTGGTATTAGGGCCTACCCCCTCACTTCACAATCTCACAGTGATAAGGGTGTCAAGTGCTTAGCCAAGATATACTGAGTCTAAAGTTTATACTCAAATACAGACCTGATTTGGTTCTCCCCTTAGTGGTAAAATCCAAATGGGATAGCTGAGAGCAGGTAAGGTTGTTGTTAAGTGATGAAATATTGGTTGGTCCTTATCTCGAGTATTATTTTGATGTGTAAATTATTTTTTGGTTTGGTTTTGTGTGTGATAACAAGTGTGAATTCTATGATAAGATTAATTTTCCTCCTAATTTACTATATGAACTAAAATTATAAAGTAATTAATGAATGCAAATGGTTGATTTTTAATCCCAAAAATAAATGGTTTCATTTGATGAGCAAATAATTAAGAAAGGGAACTGTGTCCCACCGAGCATGCCAAAATGTTTCAATTTATTTTCTTCATTTCTTAGTTATGAAAGTAAATAAAAGAAAGTCAGGAGGAGGGTATGTAGATGGGTACCTGATATAGTTCATGTGCTGATAGCAAATGAATCTGGGAACTCCTATTTGGCTAGGGAGGAAAAACTTACAAATCATAAGAAAACTAGAAGATGATTTGTTAGATGGTAGGTTGAGTGGATTGCCTAGCATACGCTAGATCCAAGAAACATAAGGATTTCTAAGATCCTATCAATTCACTTATAAGATAATTAAGTCAAAAATTATATAATAAATTTACTTGCATTCAAATGATAAGGAAGTAAATAACGTAGATGATATACGTGTTTGATAGAAGATATGGTATGATGGGTCAGTGTATCAAGGTCAGGACCAGGGGGTCTAGGTGGGGTCTGTAGGTGGATCAAGAACACAAATAGGGATTTGATTGGGTGAAAGGAGGAGAAAATAAAAATCTATTATTTTATCTAATAGTGACCATCAGTGGTGAAGGTGATCGGTGATGGTTAGGTATGATTGATGATGTTTAGGTAACTAGTGACGGTTGTTGTGATTGGTGATGGTTGTAACAATCAAAAATGGTTTCAAAAACTAGTGATGATTGCCTATAGTATTGCCTATGAAATAATATGTAAGAAGATTATAAGGAAGCAAGGGGATATGGTTGATTATCAGAGGGTGAGATAGGGGTTGTGACGGTCTATACTAGTGTGTAGGTGAACAAATCAAAATAACAAATTTTGATAAAGGGTGAAAACACCAAAAATAAAGGAGATATACCTATATGATTTCAAGTGGATGATAGTTGAAATCTGAAGGGATTTGAGTAGCATAAGAGTACTTCAACCTTCTAAAATCATATGGATAGATCTTCATGATCTTGGATACTTACACATAAAGAAAATAATAGAGTTTGGATGCAAATTTATGGATCCACAACTCCTCCAAGAGCCCTGCATTTATAAAAAAAACTTTCTAAGTGAGGAGGGAAGATTTGAGGGAAATTTGATAAGTTGGGAGGGTAAAGATGCCTACTTTTGTTTATTTTTTAAAGCTTACATTAAATCAAGTTGCCATGTTAGAGGGAGTTATTCTCAAAAAAATTTGGCAATGCTTTTAAAGCTTAAGGCAAGTTTGGGTGACCCCAACCATCAATAGTTAGGGTTAATTATCAATGGTTACCCTAACCAATGATGGTTGAGGGGTTATGAACAAATGGGTAAAAAGGTCATGATTTAGGTGTTTTGACATAATGAAGTTATAAATAGGTTTTAATATGTTAGGTGGGATCCATAGGTCAATATGACATCAAAAAATATCATTGTGTAGTTTTCAAGTGTCTATAATTATATAACACCTCAGTCTTGTACACTTGGAAAATTCATACCTTGGTTATTTCTCTTAGTTATTTAACTTTTCTTACTTTAAAAATTCTTGTGTTTACTTTATATAGTTCCCTTTAGCCTATATCTCTTAGTCCAACTAGTATTATGTTGATGACATAGGTCTTCTACCTTACCTAGAATGCTTAAAATATACTTTATATTCCATATCTACAAATTGTAAACTTGTACTTACTTTCCTTCTCCCTAGACACTAACATATATGATAAACAGTAGTGTTGACATTATTGTCTAGTCCTGATGTAAGTGTCTAGTTCCCTAGATTCATTCAATTTTAAAATGAGACAATCCTAATGGTCAATATAAGTTTTTTAATGTAGGTTATTACTCTAAAGGGATTAATATAAATTCAAGATCAAACCTCATTCATTCCTCATATAGAAACATGTGAACAATACTAGGTATTCTTATCAAATAGATTTCATAGATAATTCAATTGAATAAATCTTCCCTATTTATTATTATTATTATTATTATTATTATTATTATTATTATTATTATTATTATTATTATTATTATTATTATTTATATACTAGTCATAGGGAAAACACATCTACAGGTCTAAAGTACTAAAAGAGAAACCCAAGAGCTTGATTTACCAAGTTACAAGCTAGGTCACTATTGTACTTTCTTCGTAAATATTGTATGATTCACACATAAGCCAACACATAAGGGATAATTACATGGGTATGAATATATATTCTAGATTATTGGCTATGTAGTCATTGTCAATTAATGGTGAGGTTATTAAGGTCAAATCGACACCATGTACCCACTTTACCCAAGGTCACTATGAAGATTGATAATTAAGGTTTTTCCATTGCATAAGGAGTGGAAGTCTATGACCCATATTTAAATGCACCAAAGTGAAGGTGAATTAAAATATATAAGCATCCATGTGCTCACACCTTATTCCATATATTTTATACATGACACTAGAATCAAACCTAGATAATAGCACCAACGTAATTATCCTAAGTTGATGTTACTATCCATAGTGTCATAAGTGTTAGAGATAGAATATGATGACTATTCTAAGATCTCTTTCTATCCTAATTTTTTATGTTCAATATTTAGAACTGCATTACCATCAAAAAAAGCTAATTACATCACTTCTTTATCATTTCTACATCTAGTATAATTGTACTTTCCATATTTAGACTATCTTATTACAATAAATTTAGTTTATGATTATATCTAATTTTAGCATCTAATTAGCCTTCTGTGTGTGTGTGTGTGTGTGTGTGTGTGTGTGTGTGTGTGTGTGTGTGTGTGTGTGTGTGTGTGTGTGTGTGTGTGTGTATATATATATATATATATATATATATATATATATATATATATATATATATATATATATATATATATATATATATATATATATATATATATATATATATATATATATATATATATATCACCCTTGTGAAATTTCATTTCTATATACCCATTTAATTCAAAATATAAGGTTAATGATAAGATCACTTTAGATCAACATTTTAAGGTTAAATAGGTAGACAAAGAATTACATGATATCTTCAATTAGATTTTTAATCCACCTTTACATGAGTCCATCATGTTTAATAAGTTTCTCTCATTCACATATTTTTGTCATTTAGTTAAATCAAGGGAATTAAAATTATTATAAATTAATAAGCTTAAGTATGTAACCAATATAGATTCCATTAAAAAAAAATTAAAGTAATCCACCATACAAGGTGATAATAATAATGATCAAGAGGAATAGTACATGAAAATTTATAATTAATTCCATGCATTGTATTATCATCTCCTCTAAGGAGACATTATACCAATCTAAAAAAATATCCATATAAGGTCCTCAAAACACTTTTAGAATGAAATTTAATATCTCTCCATCTTATTAAATAGATTGTTATGAGTAATCATCTTCCAAAATAATTTGATTATAATTCCTTTTGCGACTTTCATAGAGCATCAAGGCATAAAATTTAGGATTTGATATATGCATACATCATTGATGTGGGCACACCTACAGACTTCCAAGGCACAACTAAGTGAAATAATAGTAATGAATATTTATAGTGATCCTTTTCCTATGCATATAGCTAATGAGATAGCAAACACCTTGGGAGTGTTTTATGTATATAATGCATACCCTCCACCAGCTTATTAGCATTCTCATATAGAGACAAAGATCCTTTAAATGGCATAATTGGTACCTACCATATTTTAAGACCATTTAAACTACTCATAACATTTATATATCATGAGATAGTAGATGATGATTCATATTTAGACTCTTTTTCATTTGAGCACACATTGATTATTAGCCTATTCAAAGTGTCATGGTCAATAATGGTTCAAGTTTGAATATGTTCACAATCACAATTATTGATAATCTTGGATACACATATTATGATTTTCTTCCTATGCCCATGGTAATAATAAGACTCAATGGTCACATTCATATCTCCATTGGTGATATTAAATTACCTATATAGGTTGGTCCAGCACATGTGGCCACCAGGTTTATATTAGTACCTAGTGTAGTGGTCTTCAATATATTATTGGGATGCCCTTCGATTTATAAGATTCACATAGTTAATTCCATAGTTCATAGGTATTTAAAGTATATATATGTTAATGATTTCATCATATTTTAGGGTATCCCATATGAATACCCCCTAAATATAGATATGGTTCCTATATAGTATAATGTATTTCATCCACCTAAAATGGTTTAACCTACTCAGAGGCTTATCCTTAAAAGGCCACTTAAGCAGAGATTTGTCATAGATTCTAGAGAGATTCTCTCTACTCCCATGCATCCTATATTGATATTACACAACACTCAGAGTGTATCACATAGGGAACCAACATAGGGTTCATACACTCTATGATGGGTTCTTAAAAACCCTAAGGTTCACCATGATCCACAACATGTGTAGTATAGTATAAATCATCATTATGATAGTGATTCTTATAGTATAGAGAGAAATTAGCATTCATATCAAAATTCATCTCAGTTTACTCACAATAGTATGGCACTTTCTATTCATGAAAGGTCACCATTCTTATATTAAGTGTAGGAACCATTGATTATGTGTTCTTTATAGAACTTATCAATTAGTTCTTTCTCTTTAATTTTTTATTTCATATATAGAAAAAAATTAAATATTCTACCAAATTAAAAATTTATGACCTATGTATGATTTGTGTATTTTATTTTGCATTAGCTAATTTTTGAATAGTTATTTATTACTTTCTTTTATCCAATTTCATATTATGTATGATTCAAAAGTGTACATGAGTGAATGCAGAGCATATAGGTTTCCATCTACAGACATAGGTTTAGGAGGTGCTATTATTTTTGACTTAGGAAAATGTAAATAGACAAAAATGACCTATTCAGATAGTATCACCCTACACCCTTGTATTATTTCATTAGACATGTCCTAGTGAGCACAAGCTATCAATTCTTAAATCTAAACAATACACATTCCTCATGTAGATTTTCTATACATTATCAATCTTATTGGGCGCATATCATACATAGGGATATACTAGTGTTATAACCAAAGGGATAACTAGAGAATGATAAAACATGTGTGTGATATGCCCCCAATAAGATTTTTTGGACTGATATCAAGAAGGGATAGCCAAAGAATGATAAAACCCATGTGTGATATGCACTAGTATATACTTTGGTTTTATCAATATTATTGGTTTTTATACACTCCATAAAATCTATTGATATGCTCACTTACTTACACATTGATATCTTACTAGTTACCTAAGTTATTGAATATACTAGTGTTATAAATTACTTATGTTGATCAACAACATTCACTCATGCATGATTTATGTGTTTTCATCTAGGATTTATGTCTTGTGTGTATTTCTTATTTGGATTGTGGACATTTGAACATGTCTTTATGTGTGGCTTGAATCCTTCATTATATGTTTTTATGCATGTGGGTGACATTTTAATATTTCCCTTATATATGCCTCCTTGGCATTATATTGTGTGCATGGTGTGCTTTCCATTTACTCTTTTTATGTGTGTGTCATGGCTATGACACTTGTTTTCTCAAATTTATCAATTTTTGATGCTATGATGGATAACATGCATATTATCATCCTTTTGATTCCATGATGGATATCATGCATATTATCATCATTTTTATTCCATGATAAATATCATGCATCCCTCCCCAAGTAGTTATATTTAGATTTTAATATTCATTTATGATCACTTATCTGTGTGTCAAATTACTAACATATATCTTCACATTGTCACTATGTATTATTATTTCTACATGTATTTCGCATTGCTATTTTTCTCAATTTATTCATGATGATGCCATACTCTTCATGTTATCATTACTACTCATTTTTAAAACTTTCATAACACCTCTCACATAAATTTTAATTTTGAGATAATTTATTGCAAAGACTCCACAACTCACCTCAAAAGAGCGAGCATACATAGTGGCTTGTCGTAGAGACCAAGCTCAAACAACCCAATACACAGACATAATTTTATAGGGTTTAAATAATGTATAATAGTCCATATCTATAAATCACCTAGAAATTAATTTTAGACATGAACACTCCTTTTAGATAAAGTCACAAATTGGTTGTGTCTAAAATAATGTGTTGTCCCAACAAGTACAAAATAGTCATTTTTGAAAATCCTCGTAATCTTAGTTAGCTCAAAATAGTTCCTAATTGGTACCTAGTCATAGTTTCATAAATATGCTTAGGTTTTTCTTAGATTTTACTCAAAATGAGAGCATAATGCATGACATGTGTTCCATGGTTTTCATAGATGTTATATTCATAAAATCACATAATATTACTTAGTTTTAAAGTTCATATACATCATATATCATATTAGGGGAATGTGCATTGCATATGACTACCTCCTTACTTAGTTTTCACTAGATCCATAGATGGAATGGTAATGCTTGAAATTCTCCATGTTGTATACACTATATCCAAATTATATTACTTTGTGCACTAGTTTTGTGCTAGTTTTTCACCAAAATGAATCGTATTCTACCTGTAGTGGTTGGTTCACCTTTTTACACCAATTTTTCACTAGAATGATCTATTGGAATTCACATAAGGATTAAAAAAAATGATACTCCTTTGGGTATGAAATGATGGAATCAAGCACATCTTGAGTTCTTAATCACACTCACCTATAAATGAGGATTGGGTCATTCACAGTCTAGTCCACTATATTCAACCAAGAAGAAATATCTAAGGGTCATACCATCTACAATCATAAGTTTTTTTTAACCATAAAAATATAATAGTTCACATACCTAATCAAGTGTATTTTTTTCCTTATTATTTGATCTATAATTTTATTGTCTCTTAATTTTATATTTCCATCTTAAGTAAGGATTGATTTAAATGTGTTCCATTACAATTTTGCATGAGTCTATATTCAAGACTATTACTCAAAGGTAAGTTTAGGTACATAAATTTTATTTTAATCTAGTATTTTCACTTTTATTTCATTACTATAATAAAATGGGGGAAATGTAGACACATAAATTAGCATTTTAAGATGAAACATTATGCTTGTGATCACCCTTTTATGTGTTAAACCCAAATTTTTTTATATGAATCATATGAGGATAAATATGGTTAATAAAAAAGAAATGAATAAACACAAGGGTGACAAATAGATCTATAATAGGGCAATTAATTTTAAAACTTAGATAACAAATTCTAAATTAAATGTTGAGATATATTAAAAATAAAAAGTACAACTATGTTATATATTTTAATGATAATGATCATGAGGTACTTAGTTAGTTTTGATGTTAATACAAATCTAGATATGGAACAAGCGAGAAGTATACTAGAATAATATTCTAGAATAATCACCAAATTATGGGTTAAGTACATCTATAGTCATGAACACTTGCATTAGCCTAGGATGGTTGTAGTAACACTAATATCTAGATTAGACATAGTTGTCCAATAAAAAATACCTATTAAAACTAAATGCAACCACCTAGATGCTTATGGGACCTATGTCACCTTTACTATGGTAAATTAAAATCAAGGTCATGTATTATCACTCCTTGTCAAATAGTAAAACCTTAGTTATTTATCTTCATGATGGTTGTGGGGAAAATGGGTTAGTCAACACATAGTGTCAAGATACCACAAATACACCTATATTAATGAGAAATACCTATATATGCAATACTCTAAAGAGGTCCTTGTTGAGTATTATCATTTACATCAAATGTGCATCTTATGAAGGTTGATGTCAAAGGTGATTAAGGATAGTTGGTAATGTGTGATGTGACAAGGTGCATGGAAGAGTATTTTTAGGAGAGAAAAAGAAAGAGAATTTAAAGCCAACTAATTTCTTATGTCTACATGATTGGTATCATTATTAATGTTAGCATAGAAGGTACAAGTCATTGATGTCAAGTGCATAAGAAACATAGTCATGACATGAAGAGGTATGTACATGGTGAAATGAATGAACATAAGCATGTGAAGGTTGTATGGAATTGTTTGAGCATGTGAGTAAGGTATATAAGAATTCATGATATTTTTATGGTGAGCCTATAGGGGAGGACCTTTAGCCAAAGTCTACATCCAGACCACTCCTAGACCCTACCTAGCCTAGTGAGCTATGAAGATCAGATTTCAAGGAAATTATGCACATGAGAGCATGGATAGAGGTGAGATAAGTTTTTAATGTATGATCATGAAGTTTTAAGTTATGGTTTAAAGTAAAATATTTCAATTATTGTTTTAGGCCTTCTTGAGCTCACAAAATGAGGTAGTCAAACCTGAGAAGCACTTTCAGACATTTGTTGACATGTAAATCCATTACATTATGTCTTACATATTTCATGGGAGATGGGGAAGGGTCATATATAATATATCTAGGGATTAGTTTCTAATTTAAGTGGTAGTCCTTTATGAATAATCATTAACATCAAAATATTTATTAAACCTCCCTAAAACCCTAATAATGACCCAATGTGAAATATTTTTTTCAAATTAACTTTAGATGGATTTAAATTCCTAGATAATATATTGGATAATGTATTAAACTCTCCCAAGTACATCCATGTGGTGGTGATTAGTTAGATGAGAGATAAAATGTATAGGTACAGGTTTATCTATCAAGAAATTATTGTAGCTCTCAAAAGTTGATTTGGTCAATAAGAGTAAATGGATGGCATAATAAGATAGAGGATCATTTTATATATCCATGATGTTTCTTAGATATGTTATAATATCTAGGTTCTATAAATTGTTCATCCAAGTAAGCCAGTCACAGATGGACCTAATGGTGTGGATAATGTAAAACCCAGGCAGAGATGAAGAGATAGATTTGAGGTTATATGCATGATAGATTGATTCAATAAAAGTGAATGAATAATTTATTTATGAATTATAAGTCATTATTATTCTTTGGATAAGCTTTTGAGGTTAGTGTATGTGGTGAAAATGTTACTCACAAAATGGATTGTCTAATTCAGATAGAACTGTGAGACATAAGGTCAAGAAATTGGTATGCAAGACCAATATTTGCCATTAGACCATATGAATTTTCTATCTGAGGATGTTATGGAGATATTATATAACTATTTATATACATCAAGATTCATGGTAATTTTATACATAGACGTTGGAAGTTTAATTCTTCATGACTAGTTTTTGAGGTGATTTAGCAATTCTGAGTGAGATGCAGAGATGTTCTTGAGCCCTTATTTCCTGAGTGAAGATGTTTCAAGAATTTGGTGATGACCCTAATGTCATAGATAATCTATATTCATGTTTAATTTTTCATGGTTGAGTATCTTAAGGGTGTTTAAGCTTCATTATTTTAAGATAGACTTTTGAGGTACACAGGCCTAATAGGGTAGTTTATCCTAAAGGAACTTTCATGATATGAATGAAGGATACAATTCTAATCAAGCATGGAGGAGGTCATAATATTTCATTAGATAAGTGGTTTAATTGAGTTTTTATTATTTTATAAATCCATCTAGGCCTAATAATATAAATTTTTAGCATTAAGAGGACAGACCTAATGCAATTAGGTCTTCATTAGATGTAAAGGAGGAGTAAGGCCTAATTGAGTTGTGCCAGACCAAAAGGGGTTCAAATTATGATTGAACCATGTTCATATTATTTCTTAAAACCTAATGTGTGGCCAACCTAATATTTTTAATGTGTGTGGTTTAACAAAAGGTATGTGACCATGATACTAGTATATATACAAGGAAGTTTAGGTCTATTTAGAAGTATGAAAATAAGTGAAAAAATGATGCATGGTTGAGTAGAATGAGGTATTGAAATGGCTTTATATACCATAATAGAAGAGTATAAGTGTGTTCATATTTTTTTAATTGAGTAAAAAAAATTTCATAAGGTGATCAAAATTCTGAGGTGGCTAAGTTAGTATTTCCTTGCAAGTAGATGCTTGCTAAAGCCTAGTCAAGTGGGTGCTTGAATTTATTTGGGTTGGTGATCTAAGTTGAGTTGGTGAGTTTGGTATTTTTTTTTTTATTTGATAATATTCCATTTTTATAGATCATAGTGGGTTTCTTCCCCCTAAGTGTTTCCTACTCATATATGTCTTCTCTTGTTCCATGCTCATGTGAATGGTTTGTTATGAATTGCCAGATCACTATGTTGCTTTCATGGTTCATGAATGTTAAATTATAATTGAAATAGTTTTTTTTTAAATGATTCACCCCCTATCATTAATTATGTTTCCAATAGGCTTTTAACTTATGTAATTATCCCCTACATATTGGTTTATATGTGCATAAGTATGAAATATGTGTAAAATAAGTACAACAGTGACCTAGCTTGTAACTTGGAAAATCAAGATCTTGGGTTACTCATTTATTAATTTAGACCTATATAAGTGTTGTTCCTATGACTAATATGAAAATAGGGGAAAATATTAAATCTTTTTTCACTTGAATGTTTTTTGAATGCTCTTTGATATCAATATTAGGTTTGTGCTAGGTTTTTTCTAGGTGAGGAATGAATGAGGGTTGATAATTTATTTATACCAATCCCTTTGTATAATATATCCCATTAAATCACTTTGGCTAACCATAGGAATACATTTTATTTAAAAATTATATGACTTTATGTCAATGGACACTTGTGTCAGTGTAGGACACTTGTATCAATGTAGACATTTGGCTGAGATGCAAGTGTTTGGAGAGTAGGAAAATGGTACAAGTTCAAAACTTGTAGATATAGATGATAAGAAAGTTAAAATAATTTTAGGAAATATATAAGGTTTGATTTACTAGAATGATAATGGTCAAACTAAGAGATAAGTAATGACCAATGAGAGATAGCAGATGTGAGACTTGGAGAAGTAGAAAAGGTATATAATTAATAGTAGTTAAGTTCTAAGTTTTTCAAGTGTACAATACTAAGTTCATAAATAGCATCTACATTTCCCCCCCTCTAATCTAGCAATAGAATTTCTAGTTTAAAATAAAGAAATGCATACCTGGGTGTGTATAACACACCTTTCCTTTACTTGAATATAACTTGAGTGTTGTATCAGTGACTGACCTACAACTAATAACATGTTATATTATATAATCAGTGTATATAAACTAAATTAAAAGTATTGAAATGATTAAAATTGAAAGAGAGTAAGGTTTACGAGCACACATGTGTATCGATGCAACCATCTTTTGGATATTTTACTTGAAAGATATATCATTATGAATCACTAAACATTATATTAGGATAAAATATATAATTTTTAAATTGAATGTATCTAAATATATAAAGAGATAAATTAGAGGACACATGCCCCCAACCTTAGAGAAAATATGAGTTAGCATTCAGCAGTTGATATTTTCTCAACTATGAAACCCAATCATACTTATAACTTAGTCAGCATGAATGACCAAAGTCAACCCATACTATATATCTAGTGATTTTGGATGATGTAATCAATTTTAACAAATAAAATTGGTAATATTAAGTTATCAAATCACCTCAACCATACCAAAAATGAACTAACTACTATAGTATATTGGCTCAATATAATCCATAAAATTCTAACCTGGTGGGTGATGATAGTCCTTGAAATTGTTCTAAGTCTAAAACTAATTTCATTTTGAAATATTAGGTATATATTCATAGCATATGCACCCTATATGTGTCTTACACTAAAACTATGTATAATAATGGTACCAATGTATAAAATTCTACCATAAATGTGTATCTAAATCATATAACTATGAATATGGCCAATCTAGGAATTGTGTAAGTGTGGAGAACCTGATTTCAAAACATTCCCCCATTATATATTGAAAAATATAAAAACTAATATAATATCCAATATGGAGGACATGTTTCCAAACATTCTTCCACTGTAATTTAGGTCTGTCACATTTTGAATAAGTGTGGAGAACATGTTTCCAAAACATGCCCCCACAAGCTCTGAAACTATGAATATGTGGAAGCCATGCCTCTACAAAATTCCTCCATTGATATGTCCCCCTTTGAGGTGAGGGAAGATATAAACTGGTAGTTCACCTCAAAAGAATAAGCTAACCATATAACTTTGAATGAACCATATATCATATAGAAGGACATGTATAGGTAAATGTATAATTAAAGAGTATAGAATTTGATCACATTAAGGCCTAAGATGCTTGATAATGATCATGGAAAAATCTATATAGTGATATTATAATATCAATAAGGAACCAAGCACACAAAAAATAACACTCAAAATTAAGTCAAAATATAATGGTCCAAGGAGACTACAAGTAAGGGGCATATTCAAATGTCACACAATCAAATGCACATAACTTATTCAAATATACACAAAGGAAAAAATGGCATATTTAAATGTACATAAAATAATAAATAACATATTCAAATTTAAACAATAGGAAAATATAAGCATATGGGTCACAAATAATGGAGCATATTCATATGCTCAACAAATAAGACAATAATAAGGTCAGACACTGAGGGAAGTGTATAAAGTAAATCATAACCAACCAGCATAAACATATCATATTATTCCTTAGTTATATATGTTATAAAAAAATTAGGTGCATTTTTAACCCTAAAAACTAGATTAGGGTTATCTAGGGTTAAACACGATATAAATAGTCTAGGGTAGAAGGGTTATAAACTATCTCTATAATAGGTTGATTAGATGCTAACTCAAATATAAAATATGTTGAATTTATTATACTAAAATAAGATAAAAATATAAAGTAAAACTATTATAAATATTTAAATGATAAATAAATAATGTACTTAGTTGGTTCTGATGCTAACACATTTTTAGATGTAAAATAAGTGGGAAGAAGACTGAAAGATGGTTATAGAATAGTTGCCAAATTTTGGATTACATGCCTATAAAGATGCAAAAACTAGTACCATCTTTGGATGGTTATGTCAATGTTATTATTTGAACTTTACATATCTGTCATTTATTGAATACTTTTTCAAAAAGGATGTGACCACCTTGATATTTCTCTATTTGTCTTCACCTTTGTTTGGGTGCATTCAGATCTCAGTCATGGATTGTCATTCCTCATGAAATTTCAAAACCCTAGTTCTTCATCTTCATAGTGACCTTAGGGGAAAATGGTTTCATGGTCACATGTTTTTGAGCTAACCCCAATTACCCCTTTATTAATTAGTGCTACTTATATCGATAATACTCCAAATAGAGCCTCAGATTGATGTATTTATCCCCTACATGGTATCTTGTGTGTGAATCATGCAAAATGTGAAAATCAAGTACAATAGTGACCTATATTTTAACTTAAAATATATATTTATTGGGATGATATTTTTATACTTCATACCTATGTATATGTTTTCCTTATGACAAATATGGAAATAGTATAAAATATGAAAGATTTTCTCACTTGAGTTCTTGATTCAATACCTTTTGTAAGTTGCCTAGTGAGTAGTTAAGAAGTTTCTAGGTGAGGAATGAATGAGGGTTGATCTTGTATTTATATCAATCCCTTTGGATAATTAATTTGCATTAAATCACTTGGGCTAACCATTATCATACATTTCATTTGTAAATTATATGACTTTAGGGCACTAGACACTTGCATCGACATAAGTGTTTATCTGAGACACTGATGTCTAAGAATTAGGAAATTAGGTATAGGCTTAAAAATTTTAGAGGTGTAATATAATAATATTTTAAGTGTTTTTGGAAAGATATAAGGTCTATTTCATCAACAAAAAACTGTTCAAACCAAGAGATAAGCTAAGGGGCATAAGATAGAGCAAATACAATACATCTAAAAATGGGAAAGGTCCATAACTAAGAGGAACAACCAAGGTCTAAGTTTTCTAAGTGTAAAATAATGAGGTGATATTTAATCCACAATATCATCTACATTTTACCTCCCTTTAATATAGTAATGAAATTATAGGTTTAAAGGAGATAAATGTGTACCTAGGTGTGTAAAACACACTTTACCTTTATGTGATTCCAAATTGAGTGATTTAATAGTTATTGACATGTAACCAAGAGTATTTTACAATAAATAATTAGTGAAAATAATCTAAAATTTAAAATATTTAAAATAATTTAAATTGAAAGAGCAAAGTTTAGGAGTACACCTATGTATCGATGCAACTACATTACCTATTAGAAACATGATTTGAAAGATGTATCATTTTAAGGCTCTAAAATTGAGATTAGAAAAAATATACATAAATATATAAAGTGCATATATTTAAGGAGATAGATAAAAAGAGATATTATAGGTCACATGCCCCTAACTTTGGAGAAAAGGTGAGTTACCACCTGCCAGTTGAGTTTAGCTCAACTATACAACCCAATCATACATATAATCTGGTGAGCATGAGTGAAAAAAGTTAGCTCATATCATCAAACTAGAGGGGATAGATGATAAAATCACTTACAACCTAAAATAATGGAAAGATTGAGTGATTTAATCACCTCAACCATATTAAAAGCAAACTAACTACTATAGTAGATTAACTCAATATAATCTGTAAAAGTATATCTTGGTGGGTATGACATTTCATGAGATTTTTTTTGAAATCTAAAATGAATTTGGATTTTTAAATATTAGGTGCACATTACATAGTGTATTCACCTTAAATATGCCTCATGCAGAAATTATGTATAATAATGGTATTAATGTATATAACTTTGGCACAACTATAAATATATATTATGTAACTGTGTAATTTTTCCAATTCATAAACTATGTAAGTGTGGATTAAATGCTTCCAAAGCATGCCCCCACTATATATGGAGAAATATAAAAACTATAATAAGTGTTAATGTGGAGGACATGTTTCTAAAACATGCCCCCACTGAATCTTGGTGTGTTAAATATTGAATAAGTGTGGAGAACATGATTTCAAAGCATGCCCCAATGAATATGAAAATTGTGCCAAATGTGAATAATAGTGGTTAATATTATTCCAAATCATGCCCCCACTAAATATAGGTGTGCCAAATACTAAATAAGTGTGGATAACATGCTTTTAAAGCATGCCCCCACTATATATGGCAAAATCTAAAATTTGAAAATGGTGCTAATGTGGAGGAAATGTTTCCAAAACACTCCCCCACTAAATCTAGGTGTGTCAAATATTGAATAAGTGTGGATAACATGATTCCAATGTATGCCCCAAATGAATATAAAATTGTGAATGTGTGGAATCCATGGCCTATATGACATGTCCCAACTAAATTTGAAAACTATATCAAATGTGAAGAACATGCCTCTATGACGTGCCCCCTTTTGAGGTGAGGAAAGAATATAAACTATTAGTTACCTCACCTCAAAAAGGATAATAAAATTGAATAATCTATGAATGGAACCATATAGCATATAGAAGAACATTTTTAGGTAAATGTAGCATTGAAGCGTATAGAACAATGTGATTACATGAAGGCCCAATATGCATGATAAATATCATGGCAATGTCTAGATAGTAATAATAAAGATCAACAAGAAAATAAGCACATAAATAATATCTCTCAAAATCAATTCAACATATAATGGTCATAAGAGACCAAAAATAAGGTGCATGTTTAAATGTCACACAATCAAAGGGACATAACTTATTCAAATGTTCATAAAAGTAATAATGACATATTTAAATTTCCATACAATAATCAATGGCATTTTCAAATGTCAAATAAATCACACATAGGCATGGGGGCCACAAATAAAGTAACATATTCAAAATTCTCAAATAAGAAAGATAAAATCAAGGTAATATGTTCAAAGAAGTGCATAAAGCAAAGTATAAGAAACCAACATAAACATATCCTAATATCCCATGGATGAAATGTGTTAGAAAAAAATGTTAAATGCATATCATATTAGGTACCATATATAATATATAATCATGGATAAATGCATGTGTAAGTACATATAAGCTCAATCATGATAATGAAGTATTATCATCAAGCTATGTAACTTGTGAATATCAAGACCAAAGAAGTGGATGTCCCCAATGTCCACATAACATGAGTAGAATGAAGGCCCAACAATTAAATAGGAATAGATCATTTATATTGGTATGCATGTATCACACTCAAGTATAATCATGAGACACATGTGTTGTAGAATAAATTTACATGCCATCCATCAACATGGAACTAACACATAGATGCCAAGGATCCAATAGAGTATGTTTATGTTGAAAATATTTTTGTATTTTTAAATGGTTTTATTTTTAATTTTATAGTATTTTTGGAATATTATGAATAGTAAATGCCATCCAATGATCTCATCTAAAGGATGGTCATATGTATCTCCCTAGTCAAAACTTGGTGTAAGTAATTTGTGGTACTACCAAGGAACATGTATAGATGTAATATCTATCACTATAGTGTCTATGATGCTCTATGTATGTATAATAAGACTCTGAGGTCATGAAGTATAAATATAATTAATAAGGGTTCATGGAACCCATGTTTATGTACTCTATATTATTTGTTTATAATAATAATAATAGTATATACATTTTTAGGTGTTGAAGATGTCTAAACATGGTGCATAATAGAAGATGAGGATTATGTGGAATCTACTATATGTATCTAATGTAATTCTCTCTCAATTAATAGACACTTAGTAAATGGGATTGAATTTTACTTATCCTTTTGCGATGGATTAACCTTAGTAGGTTTGATAATTAGTTACCTAGGTATAACTTTTTCTTGCTCAATAGGATGCTCATATGCAATTATGATAACTATAATTACCTGATTGACATGTTATATTTAACGCACCCATGAATTATATAAGGTATTATTCAAAGTGTATAGATCCAATGTCTTCCCAATAACATATCAATGATTTCCATGGAAGGTATAATTGAAAATTTAGTAACCATTTATGTGAAAGTTAGGTCAATCTCACCAAGAACCTTCTAGGATTTCCCATAGAATTTTATAACTAGTCTATTAGATGGATGCAAATCATGATTATTATAACCTATATACATAAGTAATGTCATAGTGCAAACATTTTCATTTACACCATTATCAATCATAACACTATGTATAGGTTGATGATCAAGGAATGTTTGAATGAATATCAGAGTCATCACCCTTTATATAAGTGTCATATAAAGTAATAGAATTTATCTAAACCATAGGAGGTATGTGTCATGTATAAGTACCAATAATAACATATAATGAGTAAATGTAATTTTATGGAGGAGAATGATAATTATATTCCATTTTCACTTATGATTCCTTATTATAATGGTCTTGTAAAGCTTTTTTAAATATTTTATTTTTCTGGTGATCACCATGTTGTGAATTTTATTCCTTATGAGGATCATAAAATTTTATCTTTTGATCATCAATAATTTCTTGGACCTTATGCTTCAAGGTAAAACATTTTTTATTATAGTATCTTGGTCCCAAGAGATAATCACAATAAGCATTTACATCATATCCTTTGGGTAGGGGTATATTAATATCAATCTCTATAAGATGAGGGAGATATATAAGATGACACTCTACTATCCATGGGAGTAATGAAAAAAGATGCTCTAGTGAGCATGTAAACTATCTCTTTGATTCATTAGATAAGACAAGCTGATTAGGCTACTATGAAATTGTGTTAACATTGTGGTTGCTTCCTTTTTAGGCTCAGAGGGTTTTACCTTATAACTTGGTTTGATTGTAAACTTTGTGATAGATGTAGATGTGGCTAGTTTTTTTGTTACATAATTTATCTTAATCAATTAAATAAGATTCATTTCATGGTCCCATACAACATGGCATAATTAATCAAAATAATTAAACTTATTGAAAATAATTGACTCATGTAAAATAGAAAGAAAACTTTGCTTGAATATGTCTTGTAACTCCTTATCTACCATAAGATTATTTATTTTATCCAACATTATCTTGTACCTCAAGACATATTCATTAATAGGTTCATTTTTTCTTTGTTTAATTTTGTAAATTTGATCATAGGAAGCCTTTTTATAAATATTAATGGAAATGTGTGAAAATTTTGATATACAAGAGGTTTAAATGCTTTCACAAATTATAGAGGTAAATCATAAAACCATCTCAAGGCATAGTCCTTGAGGCTTCTTGGGAATAATTTGCTAAAATTTTTATCATTCAAGGCATAATCAAGGCATGCCACATAAAAGGATCAAAGACAATGTTCAAGATCACCCTTGGCATCATAAAATGTGAACTTAGGTGAAACAAAACCAATTGGAAAAGGTTGTAAAGATATCTCAAGTTCAAGCTATGTAACACATCTTGGGAATCAATGACATGAGGAGACTTTAAATCATTTTTTTCAATGTTTATAACCTTGTTTTCCAAGGTCCTTATAACTTGGAGTGTTTGAACTATGGACCCATTGGGATTTAGATTAGAAAGCTAACTAGTCATCGAATGGGATGTAATCATGGTTTGAATAGGCATAGAAACTAGTATTTGAGTTGAAAAATTTGTTATACCCATGGCATATGTAGAAAAAGTAGTTTCAAGAAACAAAGGTTTAAATACATCATGTTCCCTCATTATAAGTATTATGTTTTAATGTGTTTGGGGGGAGGGTTTTTGGTATATGTGGATGACCCATAGTTATAATAAAACGATCAATAAATGGAATTATTTGATAATCTATGTTTTTTACATTTTTAGATTCTAAAATGGTTTTTAGTATTTCATCAAGATCTTCAGGGTTTTGATGAATATGATCATGAAACAATGTAATTGCTTACACTTTCTCATGATTTATTTGCTCATGTTCATTAGTTTCATTATACTTATGGTTTTCATTATTAGAATTTTCTTTGATAATCTCATCAGTATGTTTTTCATTCTCAACACTGGGATCATCATGATCCATATGATTAGGTCCCTCATTGGTTTGAGAAATCTTAGTTGGTGGGTTGGGAATTTCAATGTGTTTGATAGGCATACATCCTAGTCTAGGGCTATGCTTAGGTTACATGCAAAATAATATAAGTAGGAAATGAAGAATTAGAGTAATATAAAAAATTAATTGAATAAAAACCTTAAGAATCATAAATTTTTTCATTCATATGAATCAAACTCACCAAATTTTTAACCCTAAAAATCTAGATTATGGTTATCTAGGGTTCAATGGGATAAATGTATCCTAAGTTAAAAAGGTGATAATCTATCTCTATAGTAAGCCAATTAGATGTTAAAGTTAGATATAACATATGATAAATTCATTAAACTAAGATAGGCTAAAAATAATAAGTACAACTATGGTAGATATGTAAATGATAAATAAATATTGTAATTAGTTGGTTTTGATGCTAACACAACTCTAGATTTGGAACAAGTAGGAAGTATACTAGAATATGATTTTGGAACAGTCTCCAAGTTCTAGTTTAAAATTCTCTAGATCCATAGACACTAGTGTCAACCTTAGATTTGCATCAATACTATTTTATAAACTTGACATAGGTGGACTATACATAATACTTATTAAAAAGGGATGTCACCACCTAGATGCTTCTAGATTTGTCTTCACCTTCACTTTGGTGCATTCAGATCTAGGTCATGGACTATTACTGCTCATAAAATTTCAAAACCTTAGTTTTTCATCTTCATAATGACCTTATGAAAAAATGTATTAGTTGGTATATGGTGTCAATATGACCCTAAACACCCCTCTATCAATGATTGTTACCTATATATACAATACACTGAAGAGGACCTCAAATTGATGTAATTATCTCCTACATGTTGGCTTGTGTGTGAATCATGTAATATGTGAAAAGTAAGTACAATAATAACCTATCTTGTAATTTGATAAATATATATATATATATATATATATACCTTGGTTTGATCCTTCAATACTTTAGACCTATGTATGTGGTGTTCCTATGACTGATATGGAAATAGGGTAAATAGGTAAGCTTTGCTCACTTGAATTCTTTATTGAATGCCTTTTATAATTTGTTTGGTGACTAGGTAACAAGCTTATAAGTGATGAATATATGAGGGTTTTTTTTGTATTTATATCAATCCCTTTGGAGAAGTAACTCACATGAAATCAATTAGGACAACCATTATGATATGTTTCATTGAAAATTAGATGACTTTAGGTCATTGTACACTTACATTAGAGTGGGACACATGTATCAATGTAGGTGCCTAGGGAGCAAGAAAGTAGGTATGGGCTTAGAACTTGCATAGGTGGAAGATAAGTCAGTTTTAAGAATTCTAGGAAAGATAAAAGGTATGGATCATCAACGTAAGATTTATTTCACAAGTGATAGGAAAAGGGTCATAAAATAAAGTAAATGTGAGACTTTTAAAAGTAGGAAAGGTCTAAAATTGAGAGGAATAACC
The DNA here is from genome assembly GCA_037957365.1 of Torreya grandis. Classification (NCBI taxonomy): domain Eukaryota; kingdom Viridiplantae; phylum Streptophyta; class Pinopsida; order Cupressales; family Taxaceae; genus Torreya; species Torreya grandis. The sequence goes on from JARHVA010002128.1 coordinate 1,304,342, forward strand.
AAGGTCTAAGTTTGCCAAGTATAAAAGACTAAGGTGGTAGATAATTTATAGTACATAGCATATAAAGTACACTATGAAATATATAAGCATAGATAATTTCATGTGTAAGTACATATATGAGCTTAAACATGATAATGTGTAATTACCATATAATGATATATCATGATCATAGAAGGTGGATGCCCCCAATGTCCTAGTGACATGAGTAAAGTGAAATTCCAACATCGATAATTGCATATGCCATCTACCAACATGGAACCAACCACATATATGGCAAGGATCTAATATGACAAGTACATGCTAATTTTTTTAGTATTTTTGAAGTTTTTTTAATTTTTTGGGTATTTTTGGAATATTTTTAGAATGTAATATCATCCTATGATATCATCTAAATGATGCTTATAGGTATCTTCATATTGGGAAATTATGAAATATATTGTTGTTACTACCAAGGATTATGTGTAAGTGTAATATCTGGCATTGTAGGCTTAGAAATGCTCTACATATATACAATAGGACTTTGTGGTCATGGATAAATAGTATAAGGAATAGGGGTTCAGGAACCCATCTATGTATGTTATGTGATTTCATTTGAATATAAATAATAGGAACATGTTTAGGTGCTATAGATATCAAAATATGGTGTGTAGTAGATGAAGATTCTATGGAATCCACTCTGTGTGTTTGATGCAATGATCTCTCAAGTACTAGCCACCTAATAAAGGGGATTACATGTTGTTTACCCTTTTATAGTGGATGGACCATAGAAATTTTGATAATTAATTGTCTGAAATTTAATTTTTATTTCTTGAGGGGATGCTCATATGGAATACTAAAAATTTTAAGTACTTAATAGGTATGAATGTATTTAACACACCCATGAATTATAGCAAGTACAATGTAAAGTGTATGTATCCAAGCTCATCCCAATAACATATCAAAGACACCTGTAGAAGGTATAACTGAGAAGTTATTAACCACATGTGTGGGACCCACATATAAAGGTAAGTCAATCTCACCAAAAACCTATTATGAGGTCCCATCAAATTCTCTAACTAATATGGTAGAAGGATGTAAATCATTATGAGTATAACCCAAATGTGTGAGAAATTTCATGGTAAAAGCATTATCATTTGCACCATTATCAATCATAACACTACATATATGTTGATGATCAATCTATGATTGAATGAATAAAAATTAAAGATCTGAGTAGTCATCCTTAATCTCATTTTCATCAAAATTAATATAAGGTCTCTGAACCATATAAGTTGTATGCCATGTGTAGGAACCAATAATCCCATCTAGTGGATTCTCATAGTGTGATGGAGGAGAATGTGTGTTATATACCATTTCCACCTATGCATCCTTCTTTTTAGTCATCAATGACATCTAGTATCTTATGCTTTAAGGTAAAACATATGTTCATAGAATGCCCAAGGCCTTGGTGATAATCATAATAAGCATTTGAATCATATATTTTGGGTAGAGGCTAACTCATATCAACCTCTATATCAAGAAGAAGAGATATAACATGAGACTCTACTAGTCATAGGAGAAATGAAGCATGGGACTTAAGTAAACATGTAAATTTTCTTCTTGGTGCATACGATAAAAAAATCCAATAAGGTTACTATGAAACTACATTTATATGGTGTTTGTTTTATTATTAGGCTTGGGTGGTTTCACTTATAACTTGGTTTGATTTTAAACGTGGTATTGGATGTAGATGTAGTTGGTGTGTTTGCTACATACTTAAGCTTATTCAATGAAATAAGATTCATTTTATGGTCCTACATAACATGGCATAAGTCATCAAAGGATTTGAACTTTTTGAATATAATATAATCATGTAAAGGAAAAAGAAAACTTTACTTCAATATGTCTTGAAGTTCTTTATCTGTCATAGAATTGGTCATTTTAACTAACATTGTCTTGTACCTCAAGACATATTCATTGATAGGTTCATTAGTTCCTTGTTTGATTTTTTAATTGGGCATAAGAGACATTTTTGGTAATATTAACAAAAAAAGTGTGCCAAAAACTAATCTGTGAGAGGTTTGAATGTTTTCATGGATTGGAGAGGTAAATCATAAAACCATCTCAAGTCATAGTCCTTGAGGATCCTTATAAATAATTTGGTCAAGATTTTGTCATTGGAGGCATAATCAAGGCATACCACATAAAAAGATTGTAGGTATTACTCAGGATCACCCTTGCCATCATGAAGTGGAACTTAAGTGCAACAAAACTAGTTGGCAAAGGGTGCAAAAATATCTTAGGTGTAAGATGGTTATGCAACACATCTTGGGAATCAATATCATGAGGACACTTTCAATCCTTATGTTCAATGTTTTTAAACATGTCCTCCATGTTATTTATAATTTGAATGAGAATTTTAACTGTAGACCCATTGTAATTTAGATGACCAAGTTGAGAAGTTACCAAAGGGGATGTAAATATGTTTTTAGTGGTAATAAGTAGCGAAATTAGTATTTTAGTTGGATCATTTCTTATCACCATAGTAATTGTAAATATCATTTTGATCCTTAGGGAATAAATGCCTAAAAACAAAACCCACCTCCTCACTAGATATAGGAAGATTGGTTAGTATGGAATCAATTTTGGTACCCTCTAAGGATTCACCATTTTTAAGTGGGGAAGTTTTTTCCTTATCAAGCTTATTGATTTCATCTCTTATGACATAAATAGTCATCCATTAATATTTTATTGTTATGGAGATGAGTGACCAATGCTTATTTATACTCCATTTGAAATTGAGTTTTTTTATTGTTATTTTTCTTTGCTTATAAATGAAAAATTGTAGAATTTGAACAACAAATTAAAACACTAGCTAACTAAAAACCCTAGGAATCAAAAGAAAAAAAATTACTCACATCAATTTCACTGTATGTTTAACCCTAAATATTGGATATGTATCTTATGAGGATATATAGGGTTAATAATATAGAAATGAATAAACATAAAGGTGATAAATAGATCTATAACATGCCATTTAATTTTCAAACTTATATAAATAAGAGTTTAAGTTAAATGTTGAGATATGTTAAAAGGTATAATTATGCTACATATTTTAATGATAATGAATATAAGGTACTTAATTGGTTATAATGATAAAATAGATCTAGATTTGGAATAATTAGGAAGAAGACTAGAATAAGATTATAGAATAGTCACCAATCTCTAAATTAAGTTTATTTATATCCACAGAAACTTGCATCATCTTGATACAATTGCATTGATATTAATGTCTAGATTAGATGTAATTGCATTGATATTAATGTATAGATTAGATGTAGGTGTCTAATAAGAAATTCCTTCTAAAACTATATATGAACACCTGGATGCTCTTAGGTTTTGTGTCACCTTTACTCTAGTGTATTTAGATCTAGGTCATAGACTATCACTCCTTATAAAATAGCAAAACCATAGTTCTTCATATTTAAAATGGCTATGGGGAAAATTGGTTAATGTATCAGATTCATCCAAGATATTTGAATGTCATAGATTGCAAAAAAACCCTATAATTAGGTGAGAATAAATACAAATCAAATGAGTGATTCATAGATTGATTATCTAATTCATTAGCCAAATATTACAAAGGAAGTTGTTAGGAATCATGCTACCCCTTCTCTTTACTTTGTTAGTATATTAGTTATCATGGATGCATATGCTTTGTAAGTCATGTTGTGAGCATTTTGTTTTATCCAACATTCATGGGAAGTAGTAGTTGATTATATTGTACTTACTATATAAGTAAGTGTTGAGTCTAATGAAGGCATCCATGAATTGTATTGAATTGAGCTTGCTCAAAGGAGGTTACCCCCTCGAAGAGGCCAATGATTCTACAATTTAGCTATTGTAATTTAGTTTTGATTATTTGAGTTAATATATTATTGATTTTGATAGTTTATTTCATGTATTTGTAATTATTTTCTAACTTGTTCAAGAAGGATCCTCTCATCTAGTATCAAAGTGCTTTTTAAGGTGAATTTTTTTTCAAAAAGTCTTAACTATGTTCTACTATATAATTCATTTAAGTATTTTCTTGTATTATAATAATCTATTTTAGATCAAGGTGAAAACCTATCTACATAACTATGGGAAGTACTTGGGTGAAAGCCCAAAACTCATTATGAGAAGTACCATAGGAACCCCAAAGTAGTTGGCCCATTGAGAGGACCTGTTAGTGAAATGTGAAACAACCCCTTCCTGATTGAGTAGTTCCCATCCATGAGGAAAACTAAGAGTTATCGCTTAGGGGTAAATTTATGGTCAAAATTTTTCTAAAGAGTGATACTCATTTAGACAGCATTGGTGGCTAGAGAGATATTTAAAACCTTAGGCAACCATTGAAACTTGGGGCCCATTTCTATTAGTTTTAGAATATTTCTAATAGACTATCAAAAAATAAATTAGTAGAGTATTAGTAAACTCTCAGAGGACTTGCATTTAGGTAGTTGATAGAAACCAAAAATGAGAAAATCTTCATCCTATCAGTTTCAAAAAACTATCAGTAGAGTATCAGAAGACTCTCAAAGGACTTGTGGTCAAATATCTGATAGAAAATTGAAACTAAAAAAAAAGTCACTTGTAACCCCATTGATCTTAAAACTTTATCTAAACACTTGAAATTCCATTCTCCACATTTTCTTCCTTGAGGGCCCATATCCTGATTCCACTCCTAATTTCCACAAATCTCAATTTTCCTTTTTTTAGGTTTTACCATAACTTCTATTTTTTTTAGTTTGCCTTGAAATGTTTCCACAGTGTTCATCTCCCTTTTATTCTTATTTATCCCTCTTTGATAAATTTTCCAATTTTTCCATTTTCACTTCTAAAATTTCCCTCACCTTCATCAATCATACACCCTTTATGGAAAAAAACTTAGTAAAAGAACCTTTACCCCTTATGATTTTGCCCAAATTAAAAAATTTCCTTACTAAATGTGTATTAACTCTAGTTTTCCTACCCATTTCAAAAAAAAAATCTCTTATTTTGGTCATGGTAGTAATGCACATAGGATTAAAAAACATGGAAGGTGAAATTTCCACCCTCAAGACCCAAATCAAAGATCTCGATGAAAAAAATATCAGCCTCAATCTTTAACATACTACCTTGAACAACCGATAGCATCCAAAGTCCTCTTCAAACATTGGGTTTTCTTCTTATAGTAATATTTATGGGCCAAATCTTGATTTTCATTGATTCAATGGTGTAGATCAAATTGGATAGATATACCAGGAAGAATAATATTTTAGTCTGCATAATAATTTTGATGCCAAAAAGGTGTCACTTTCATCCTTTCACTTGGAACATGAATCCCTTCAATGTTATCATTGGTATACCAAGGCTCATGATGATCCCATATCAATTGATTTTTTTACCCTCATTTTGCAATGGTTTTGCTTGAGTGCTTTTGATGACTTCAATAGAGCACTTACTAAACTTTACCAAATAAGAACCATGAGAGAATATCAAACAAAATTTGAAAAACTAACCAATCATAGAGAGGGATTGTCTAAAGAATTATTCAAGAGTTGCTTTGTTAGTGGATTAAAGGATGTAATTTGATCTGAGGTCAAAATGTTCTGGCCCAACACAATGATGGAATCCTTAGAATTAGTTAAGTTAATAGAGGATAAGATCATAGCTCAATAATGATTTAAATCTAATTTTTATATATTTAGAAATATAAATCCATAATGATCTCAAATAATATTAGCCCCCATAACCACTCTTATCAAGCATTTTATTGAAGAAGAGATGTGATCACCTAGATAAAAAGGACTATGTTATAATTGTGATTATAAATTAAATTGGGGACATCAATGTGTCTAGCAAAATTTATACCTACTAGATGTGGACTCTCCACTCAGAACTAAAGTTTTATAAGATGCTTAGGATACAATAGATGATCTATAAGAAGCTCTATCAATTGTGGAACCTACTTCTTAGGAAGACCAAACAAATATCTCTCTTCATACCTTAATAAGAGTCACCACCCCACAAACCATGTGGGTTAGGGGTTAATTCAAGAAGATCCCTCTCACAATAAACATTGATTTAGGTAGCATTCATAACTTCATTGACCCTTAGATCACCAAATAGGTTGACTATTTTGTCCATCCTTGCTCTAACTTTGAATTCATGATTACCAATAAGGGTAAATTACCTTGTAAAGTGAAGTTTTGTAGTGTGTGTATCTCTATTAGAGATTATGAATTGTACTCTAACATGTTTGCCTTGACCTTAGGTAGATGTGATGTTGTTTTGAGATCCCAATGGTTACACACACTTGGACCCATCTTATGGGATTTTGCTAAACTCTAGATGTAGTTTTTAGATAATGGGAAAAAACACACATTTAAAGGCTTACACCTAGGTTTTATCAGCATCATAAGTTCACATTGCATGGAAAATCTTATTAAGAATAATTCACATGGAATCATTACCTAGCTCCATTCCATTCAAATTTAACCATCAATGGTCTCCACTACTCCTGATCTACAAACCCTTCTACATAGATATGCATGTGTCTTTGCCAAACCAGTGGGATTTACACCTTCATAGATAGAGGACCATCATAATCATCTTGTTCTTAGAATTTTTCCTCCTAATATTAGGCCCTACCACTACCTATTTCATCAAAAGATTGGGATTGAGATGTTCATTTGAGACTTACTAAAGTAAGGCATTATTCACCCCAGCACCAACCCATATTCTTCCCTAACTCTCCTTATCTAGAAAAAAGATAGGTCATGACACCTCTACATTAGCTTCCATGCACATAATCACATCACAATCAAGGATAAGTTCCTAATCCTTTTTATTGATGAAATTATTGATGAGCTTCATGGTGCTCATTTTTTCTCCAAGTTAGATCTCTACTCTAGATATTTTTTCAGATCTGGCTTCATGAAGATGATATCCCTAAGATAACTTTTCACATGTATGGTGGCCACTATGAGTTTCTCATCATGCCTTTTGGCCTCACTAATTCTCTTTCAATATTATAAGCATTGATAAATAAAATATTTTGGCCCTACATGTGGAAATTAATTATAGTCTTCTTTGATGATATCCTCATTTATAGTAAAACATGGTCTGACCAACTCCAACATCTAGAGCTCACACTTCAACTTCTCTTTGATCATCATCTCTGAGAAAAATAGTCCAAATGTGCTTTTAGTTAGGATGAAGAGGAGTATCTTTGGCATATTGTTTCATCCCAAGGGGTTTGTGTGGATCCCAAAAAAATAGCTACCATGAAAAATTGGCCTCATCCTTGGACACTCAAGAGCCTCCATGGTTTTTTGGGGCTGACTAGATATTATCACAAGTTTGTCAAGGACTATGGGAATATTATAGCTCTACTAATATTTATGTTTAAAAAATATTTTTTTATATGGACACAAGCTACTGAGTGTGCATTTAAAGGATTAAAATAGGTTATGTGTACTACAACTATTCTATCTATGCTAGATTTTGCCAAGACCTTCACAATTAAGAGTGATTATTGAGGCAATAGACTTGATCTTGTTCTCCTCTAAAAGAAAGATGACCCATTATGTTCACTAGAAAATCTATTTATATAAATAATTTATTACTCTCTACTTATGAAAATGAAATGATGGCTATTTTTCATGTACTATAGAAATGGTGGCCATACCTGCTGGAGAATCATTTTTGCATCAAAACTGATCACCAAAATCTAAAATATTTATTGGAAAAATGGGTCTCCACCCCATTAAAATAGAAATGGGCTAGTAAACTCATGGGATATGACTATGAGATCACTTAAAATAAGGGTAAGGATAATATTATGGCTAATGCTCTATCTCGCACATTTACGGACCAAGCTTCCCTTTCAACTATTTCCATGCCTATTCCAAATTGGTTAGACATCATATAGTAAGGGTATGTTAATGACACCTCATTATATCAAATCAATCAATAGTTGGCCACTAACCCCTCTATTATATCATATTATTATTAGGATGGTGCTTCTTTGTGATATAAAGGTCATCTAGTGTTTCCCTAGAGCATACATCTTTAGTAGGATGTATTCTATGAACTCCATGCTTCTCCATCCATAGGACACTTAGCTTTTCTCAAAAATTATGAATGGGCATTATACAAATTATTTTAGAAGTGAATGAAAATGGAAATTCACTATATGGTGGATGAATGTGATACCTACCAATGTAACAAGGGTGAAACAACACTCATTCCTAGGTTACTCAAACCCTTACCAATCCCTACCAAGATTTGGATAGATATTTATATGGATTTGATTAATAGGATCCTTAAATTTGGAGGGAAAATAGTGATCTTGGTTATGGTTGATTGCCTCTCCAAATATAGTCATTTTTGTGCCCTCATCCATCCTTATACTACCTCCAAAATCACATAATTTTTCTTGGATCAGATTTTCCATCTTCATGGCATTCATTATTCCATTATCTTAGATCATGATGTAACCTTCACCAGCCATTTTTAGACATAAATATTTTGATGTACTAGCACCCAACTAAATATGATTTCCAAGTATCATCCACAAACCTATGGTCAGAGTGAAATTATCAACAAATGATTGGAAAATTTCCTTCATTACTTCATCTCATAACAACAACATCAGTGAGAAAAGTGGATCCCTCTCACTGAATGGAAGTACAATACCTCCTACCACACTTCAACTAAAATGACTCCATATAAAGTAGTCTATGGTTAATCACCATTAGTGTTCCTTCTATACACCCTCAGTAATTCACTAATTCAAGTAGTCAACATGCTTATTTTAAATCGAGATCAGATCCTTAGCACCCTATAAGACAATCTTCATATGGAAAAAATAGAATTAAATAATAGGTTGATTAGTACCAGTTCAAACACACTTTCAAAGTAGGTGATATGGTTTTTATTCACCTATATCCATACAAATAATCATCTCTAAAAATCAAAGGGTATCATAAGATATCTCCCAAATTATATTAGCCATATAAGGTTTTCTAGAAGATTGGGTTGATTGCTTATAATTTAGATCTCCCACCTTATTCCTGAGTTCACCCACTATTTCATGTCTCTTGTTTGAAGAAATTTTTTGGCACAAACATCAAAGTATAGACTATTTTACCAAAACTTGATAATGAAGGATCCATTCTTATTTATCTAGAGGTAATCCTAGATAGGTGCATATTCCAACTTCACTCTTGCTCCATCATAGAGATATTAATTTAGTGGCATATAATGCAACCAAATGATGCAACATGAGAACCACTATTTCAAATTCAGTACCAATTCCCACATCTAAATCTTAGAGGACAAAGATTTTTCTAAGAGGGAGGGAATATTATGAACTTGTGCTACCCATTCACTTTATTTTGTTAGTATATTAGTTTTTATGGATGCATATACTTTGTAAGTCATCTTGTGAGCATTTTTTTTATCCCACATTCATGGGAAGTAGTAGTTACTTAAATTAAACTTAGTATATAAGTAAGTGTTGAGGCCAATGAAGGTGTCCAAAAATTGTATTAAATTGAGCTTGCTCAAAGGAGGTTTCCCCCTTGAAGATTCCAATGATTCTATAATTTAGCTATTTTAATTTATTTCTGCATATTTGAGTTAATATATTACTAATTTTCATAGTTTATTTCATGTATTTACAATTAAATATTAACTTTTTCAGGAAGGATCCTCTCAGAGGTATATTATATAGTGATAAATTAGGTCACCAAAAATTTAAAAACTCAACTCACAATTAGAAAACACAAAGTGTATTTCCCCTAACGACCTTAACAACATTAAGAAATTTAACTAACATTTTTGTAGGTAAAATCAAAAGTGATAAAAAGGCCTACACAAACACCCCCTCCCCTAAATCATAACTTAGGTGGATAGAAGAATTAGGTCCCAAAAACAAGCCATGATGAGGTACCAAGTACAATACAACTCTCATAAGTCAGTGAAGGGAGAAAACCCATAGGATAAAACTCCTCCCTTAAAAGAGATAAAAGAAGAAAAGGGAGGTAAAACTCCCCACTACAGATTAAAACTACCTAAAGCCATCTAGTATCCTACAACAGAGCTCTTATAGGTAATGATGGATCAAAATTAGATGCAATAAGAATGAATTTCCCTAAAACACTGAATTAGTCTACCAAGACCCTGATGGATCTTCAACTAATGTGTGATTCCCATCTAAGGAACTATTCTCCTCATGCAAGGTAGGAGGACCAACTGCTCTATGCAATTATAATGCAATAGGAGTAGAGGCAATGAAGGACAATTGAATTCCCTAAAACTATGGTATAGACTACCTAATATCTGAGGTGTCTTGGATTTGTTTACATGTTCCCTATAATGTCTAAAGTAAACCATAGGTAGGTTGATCAGGAAATAACTCCTTAACATATAGAAGGTGATAAGGAGATGGTGGAGGTGTGTCCCCATAATTATTGTAGTCATCTATATTAGAATAAGATTCATAAATATCATAATATAGCTCAGGCTTAGAAATGTCATCAAGTTCAAGTGAGTTTAAGTAAGAAGAATCTAAAGGAGAGTCATGATCAAAGTGTGAGAATCTATATAACCAAATCTGATGATCAACCATTATTTATTCCAATATACTATCATAATTCCTTTCCTTTTAGTTTCATCTTACTATTATATTTTTACTTTTCATTACCATGGCCATTTTCCTTAGAGGATTCATGGGTTGATGAATTTTGAATGGTAAGATCAGGCTCAATGATGTTGTGCTTCTTGAACATCTTGGTTAGTTGGTCAATTTGTTTCTTCAAAAATTTCCTTTCATCATGATTTTTTGATCAAAACCCACATTTGATCCAATATTTCTTAGGATTATAACTATAAGAAGAGGTTTCATGGTTGGATTTATAGGTGAGAGGATTTACATCCTTCTCTAAATCCTTTTTGTTATGTTTATTCTCTCTATTGTTTGAAGGCTTCTCTTTCTTAGAATGAGATTTTGATGACTTTGATGTGCCCATCTATACCAACTTATCTTGATCCTAAGTCAAGTTGGAAATAAAGTTATTTAAATAATGCATCTTCTATGCATTTTCAAGAGCACATTTTATGGCATGGAAAGTGGAAATAAACATAGAATAGTCTAGACCCATTTTGGAGAGTATAGACAAAAAAGTTAAGAATTTTGTTTATCTATTCCACATTATTTTAATTACAACCTCAAATAATTTAACTTAGTAAGAATTCATGTAGTGTGTCAAAGTCACTCAAGCTCAAAATGATGATCTCATTCTCCAATTCATAACTTCTCATCACATCCTACTTCCCAAATATTTTTTCTAGTGTGGTACATAATTCATTTGGTGTTTTATTAGGTGAAAATTTAAGTCAAGAGAAATATAAAAACTAATACAACCATGTGTTTAATCATGTCTATTAAACCATTTAATTTTATTTATGTATATATTAGGTTTAATTTCTTTATTCATAGTAATCCTATAAAATCATTATTTTATTAGAGAAAGTAGCACATTGCTTTTCCATTCATGATAATTTAATGTTGTAAGAGGAGGAAATGACCACCAATTTTCCATGATGCAAGAAAAGAGGTTGTTATAGAAATTAAATAAGAAATGTAGAAAATAAAAGTACATAATGCCATAAAATACCCATTTAGAACTATCAGAGTGACCCCCCATTAAGTTGTAAATATAATCACACTCGTATAGTGTTAGACACAATTAAGAATATGTCTTGAAAATTATGCATAAATATGAAATAATTGGAGGAACATTAGACTCAACTGATAATGCATCCAAGAATGTACAATATTTTATTTGAAGAGAGCCCAAAAATGTCACCAATGTGTAGATCATGAAAAAATAAGCACTTTTGAAGAAGATGACACTCAAATTTGAGTTACTAATCAAAAGTTATAGCCATTTGAATATCTTAAACCACACAAAAAAATTGGGTGTAAATAGGTGGAAAATAATTTTTTATCAACCTCTTCAAAATAAATTGAGACCCTTTGGAGCAAAGTCTTTAAATTTTTTTGAAATAAATTTCCTCAAAAAAAGGTATGCCTCTATGGAGAAAAAGTAAGTATTTTTAGTTTGATAGTGACCATGGGCTTCATTTCCATATGACCAAGGGTTAAGGGCTATGTTGGCTGCTTACCTCATGTGACCACACCATATGACTAGGGGGCTAAGGCTTATTTTGAGTGTTCTCACCTCATACTTTTGATTGATGTGAGAGTGACATTATCCAAAAAAATGCACCCATTTTGAGATGAATAGTATCATACTTCACTATGTTAAATTTGATGTACTTTAGACCATCATTGGAGTTTTGGAGGACTTGCTTAGTTTCCAAGGATTTTGACTATTTTTACAATTAAAATTTTTGACATCAAGTTTTTGAAGGTCTCTTATAGTCATCAAATAAAACCATCATGGTTATATGTTGAAGTTTTAGTGACTACATGTAGTGATAAAAGTTCTAATGCCATAGGTTGCTCAAGTTTATAAATTAGATTTGCCAAGCATCAAGGTTTCCTATTGGTCTTATAATTTTCAAGAGTTTTAACCCTCCCTATAGTCATTAGAGATATAGAATACACCTATAGTCAACTCTAATGCTAGGGTTTGGAGGTACCATAATAGTCAAAAACTTTGATGTGTTAGAGTTATGGATTGATCTAGAAGTTGTAAACTCTGATGTTGTGGTTCTTGAGAGTTTTAGCAAAAGATCTTTTGGTGTTGATATTAATGGGCCTAAATACATTTATTTATGGTTTAAATAATTTAGATAGGTGTTAGGGTTTCAGCGAGATCTGATAATGTTGAGGTTTCTAATGGCTCCCAAAATACATAATCTTAATGTGGGAATAGGTATATGTGTATGCACAAAAAAATATTTATGTTAAGATCATCAACATTTCCCATAGTATTAGGAAAGTTAAAAACTCCCACAATATGTAAAAAAGTACAAAAACTTTTCCAAGTTTAAAATATCCAAATATAACATGTGTATCATGTAGAGTAAAATTTTTACTCTACGTTGCATTCTGATTCTCAATCGCGCACTATAGTTTTGTTCCCACATACCTTGGTCATGGCAGCAGAAGTTTTGAAATGGAGTGCAAGCTTATTTCTTTTGATTCATTTTCCATCTAAGTGTCGAAGGGAAGTGGAAGCTGCCAAGTGGAGTCATTCGAGGCACCTTTCCCAACTTACAAGAGAGCCACAAAATGTGCCATGTATCCAATAGCAACTCAGTATAACGCATCACATGTCAGTATCCACATCTCATATCGGCACCCGCATTTCATTCTATTTTTTGACAAAGGTTTTCAACAAGCTAAGTAGTAGGAAGAAGTGAAAAGTGCCAAGTGGCAGTTATAGAAGGCTTTGGACTACTTTTTTAGAGGGAAGCAGAAGTCACCACGTGTCGGCAACTGAGAGACAATCAATTCAACACCTAGGTTCAATGCCTTGGTTCAACATTTTTGGTTCAATACCTCAGTTAACATGTAAATGGTGTGTAGTGTTGAACCATTGAACCATTTTGGTTCATCAGGCAGTTCAAGGGAATGTCCCAAAAACTAAAGGGGCCAATTACCTTTTTGAAAGGCAAAAAGACATCATTTCATTTTGTTTAAGTGCCGAAGAGTAGCGGAGGCCACCAAGTGTCACTTTCTGATCCCCTTTCTACACCATTCCTAAAAGAAGCGGAAGATGCCACATACCCCTAGCAGGAGAAGTAGAAGATGCCACGTATCTTCCCAAGAACAGTAGAGGCTACCACATGTCAACTTCTGAGAGATCATCTTCAAGCTTCATTGCCAAATAAAGCTTGTGGTGGGTCTCAGGTGTTATTTCAAAGGTCTACGGAAGTTGCCAAGTGTCACCATCTGTAGGATCCTAATATGTGCCTCGAATAATTCTACAACATAGCTAAATGGAAAGTGGAAAGAGCTGTGTGTCTTTGATAAATTAGGTAGAAAGCACCAAGTGTCATTCTCCAATGCCATCTAAGTAATAAGAAGATTTTTAGGGAATTGACTAAGTGTCCTCTTCCATTTCAATAAGATAGAGTGTTCTATGTATCTATTTCAGCAAGTGAGCTAGGGAGAACTCAGCAGGAGTTATTTTTGGTAGGTGGAGTAGTTCACCAGGTAGATTTTTTGGGGCCTGCAAACATTAGAAGGGGTCATCTATTTATCCCCTATCATCGGAGGAGAATGGGCAGTTACATGGCTAAGTAGGTGATGGAATGAGGAAATTCAGGCATGGAAGGAAGTACTAGACATGAATTGACACACCGCAATTAGGGTAGCCACCCCACCCCAGCATGGCCCTTCCTGATAAGACCAGGATACATCCAAGGCATTGAATGCACTGAATGCTACACATTTTTATGTGTAAAATATGAGGCTATAAAAGAGGAAGGGGAGATATAGAAAAGGGGTGGAAGATAAGAAGAGATATATTGTAACAAGTTTAGACTTTTTGGAGCTGGTGACTAAGTAATATCATTTGCTTTTGTCTCATTTTCTTGAGTTAAAAAGTTGATGTAATTGTGCATATTTTTGTGCCTTCTATGTAGCTGAAGAATTAAGAAGATTGAAATCTATGCCTTTGTTGATATTATCTGTGTCATTTGCAAAAGTAGTCTATACTGTAGACCTTCTAGAGTTGTGATTAGGAATGTCATTTGCTTTTGTCTCATTTTCTTGAGTTAGAAGTTCTACATAATTGTACGTGTTTTTGTGCCTCTTATGTGATTGGAAGATTATTATAAGCAGATTGAGCCCTATGCCTTTGTTGACATCTTCTGTATCTCAGCAAAAGAAGTCTCTATTATGAGCCTATGTTTCTATTGTTTCAATCTTTTACATTGATCATGCACTTGTTTGCTCTTAAATGTAAATGAATCCTACATACGGTCTCACTGTGCTCAAGATTAGGATCAAAATTACACTCAAGTGCATCACCATAGTTAGGTTTCATTTCCTACATTTGCATTTCTATTTAATTTTCTATCCTTTTTCCCCACACTTGATAAAAAAAGAGACTGGCTTCTCTAAAATCTGGAGGTTGTTTCAAGAAGCAATATCCCACAGCTTAAAACTTCCCATTGTTGTTGATTAGAATCAAGCACAATTTTAAGCATCAATAGTTTTTGGCACACCTGGTGGGACCAGTCTTGAAGTTTCATTCAAGACCATATGAACTAGAGAGCTATAAGGAGTCAGAGCTGTGGACCAGTAACTAGATCCCAATCTACTATAAATCCAAGTATTCTTTTACCACCTTTGGTAACTAGTCCAAGAAGGAGATTCAATTAGTTTCAACCAATACCAATATTAAATATGGGAGCCCCTATACCTCTAAGAAATTATGTAAGTTGGAACACTGGTAGTCCTCTAATCCTCCCAGTACCACTAGCTACTTGGGATCCTATCCTAGTAAATGCCTTAAAAGCTCTACCTAAATTTAGTGGGCAAGACTCTAAAATACCTATGGAACATCTCCAAGATGTATCAGATGTCTGTGTTATACATGTTATCACACAGCAAAATGTGGCTATAAGGTTGTTAGCAGCTTCTTTTAAAGGGAAGGCATTGGAATGGTATCGATATTTGACTCCAAATACCATTTCTACATGGGATGAGCTTGGAGATATTTTCTTTGAGAGATTTATAGAGAAAGGTGATAAGTCTTCTTTGTTACAGCAGTTAATTACCATCCAAAGAGGACCACAAGAATCCATGACTAACTTCAATTCCAGATTTCAAAAGACTTGGGACAGGATTCCTATTATAGCTAGACCATTACTAGGTATGACTATAGTATTTTATCTCAAAGCTTTAAACTCAGATATATCTATTATGATTCAGTCACTTGGAGGTCAGACTCTACCAAAAGCTTATGACCTTGCAGTCAAAGCTGAAAATAATTTAATAAATGCTAAAAAGTTGCCTCCAAGGCCTCTCATGCCCTTATTCCCAAAAATTTCCTTGCCCTTGCCTCAAGAAGTTTATAAATCTATAAGCCCACCTGTATCTATGTACACTTACCCTCAATCATCTGTGAAAGAACCTATCCCTGCTCAGCCATCTGAGATGGATGATATCAAGAATATCCTAAGGACATTTTCCAATGAGCTGATCAATATAAAGAGACAAATAAATACTTTCCCTAAGCCTCCTTATGAAGGCTATCAAGGAACCATATTTTCATCCCAACCAAACCAATATTAGGGTCCTCTAAAACTAGCTAATCATAAGCCAGCAAATCAATTGGTTGCAGTCCCCACACCCTCACAGACTATTCCTCCCAATTCAAATAGGGAGATGGTTCCAGGACAAAATAATTATGTGGATGATACTAATGCCTAGTGTTTCCCTTGTAATGATACTCATACACCTAGAGATTGTCCTAGGGGTAATCTACAACAAAAGGTGGCAGAGCAAAGGAGAATGGATGGTCAGTTTACTAGTTCCAATGGCAATCAAGCCTACCAGTCTCTTGGTATGTAGAATTTAGTCCTAGTGGCTCAGATGCAAGGAATGTCCTTGTAACAAGAAGAGGAAATAGCCCCAGAACATGCTTTGTTCTCATGGGTGGAAGATGAAGAATTAGTTTTCTTGAACAAATCATCTACCTTCTAAAGACCAGTGGTGCAATCTGATTACTACACCTGATCAAAGAGGAGAATGGTGGAACAGCCTAAGATTGTAAGTGGTCAAGTCAAGAATAATCCTCCATCTCAAGGGAAAAGAAACGCTACTATTAGATAGGAAGTGCCTTAGCTGGTGCAAGATCAAGGGATTCCTGCCCAAACTTAGGAAAAAATGAGATATCCTTATATCCAAAAAACTCAAGCTTTGAGACCTATAAATGTAGTGGATTAATTGAAGAAGACTCCAGCACAAGTATCGATGTGGGATATTTTGGCTATTCTTGAATAGGAGACACTACTACAAGAAGCTCTGCAAGGCCAAGCAGTGCCTAAAGGTACTGTCACCAAGGAAGGACCTGCTAGAAAAGAAAAGCTCAAAGATACGATTCCTCTGAAGACAACAGCCTTTGTGAATGATGTAGTGCAAGTAAGTAAATCCAAACTAGAGCCCTTATATTTAAATCTGATAGTTAGAAGGAAACTCTTGCATAATGCATTGATAGATTCAAGAGCTAGTACTATAGTGATGCCCAAGCAAATAGCTGATGCTTTGAAAATAAAATATGAACCCCTTGCAAAAGGAGTTATGTAGCTAGATGGAAAAATAGTACAAACTGTAGGGAGAATCAAACAACTCTCATTGCAATTATACACATGTCCCAACATAATTGTCAACCAAGATGTAGTAGTCATAGATATACCTCCTATTTTTGGTTTATGTTTATCGAGAGACTTTACATCAAAAATAGGAAGATATATGTCTCTTGACTGGTCTCATCTCATCCTGAGAACTAGATATGATTTGAAGATGAAAATTCTATCTGAACCACTATCAAAAGACCATATCACCAACAAACTAACAACAAGATTAGAGGCATATCATGTTATGTTAAATAAGGAAGAAAGGATTTTTGTTGAAGAGCTAGGCGACTGGACTGAGCATGATCAAGAAGAAGAAAATAGCCAGTTGTTGGCTATGATGCATAGCGACCTATATGGGAACTATGACTCTATTGGTTTGGGCACATACATCATTTTAGATGAGGACCAAGAAACCCCAAATTTTATAAGGGAAGAGGCACCTACTACTCAAGATTCAGAGATCTAGACTTTGAATTTTGATGGGGCTAGAAGTAAACATGGTGCTAGAGCAGGAATTTGTCTTACTGCTCCAAATGGTGATAAAATTTTGAGGGCTATCCAATTCCAATTTGCTTACACTAATAATGATGCTAAGTATGAATCTTTAGTACATGGGCTCCTATTATCCAAGAAAAAGGGAATAAAGAATCTAAAAGTAAAAGGAGATTCAGAATTAGTAGTAAAGCAAATTAGAGAAAAGGCAGTAGACCATAAATGTGAGAATGAGATCCTATAGACATAGGATTTGGGATTTGATAGAAGATTTTGAATCTTTCCATATTGAGATAGTCCCTAGGAGTCAAAATTTTGAAGTTGATATGATGGCCCAGATTTGGCTCACAGTTTAACCTAGCAATTGGCCTATTTATTAACAATGAGTTAGTAAAAGTTATAGTGAGGCTGATTATTCTAGACAATGATGAGAACTGGCAAGTATTTGAAAATGATGCTCAGGTAGTCTCTTTCTTACAACAATCAGATGACTTTACTGATCAGTTACAAACCAAAATTAAAGAGGCATATGGTGATCAGATTATACAATTGAGGACGAATAAGCTCCCCAAAGGGTTGATCACCTTAGGAAACTTGTTTAACCTAGAGGATGTAAGCTTGGAAAAGAAAAGGTTCCAAGTAGACAAAGTAGACTATTCTGAAATAGAGGTGAGTGATGGGAAAAGGCTAAAAATTGGGAATTCTGCAACTCAAGAAGAGAAGGAAAGACTAATCGAATTGTGCCAAAGATATGATAGAGTCATAACTTAGAGCTATGAAGACCTTCATGGATACAATAGAGACATTATTCAACACACAATAGAACTGACTGAAGGGTCTAAACCCATTAGATAAAAATAAAGGCTAGTAAATCCAAGGATTGAGCCTTTAATGGTAGATGAGTTGCAGAAAATTTTAGATTCCAAAATAATATTTCCAATCAAGTACTCAACTTGGGTATCAAATCTAGTACCAGTTAGGAAAAAGAATGGAGATGTAAGACTATGTGTAGATTTTGGAGATCTAAATAAAGCATCTTTGAAAGACCACTATCCCTTTCCCTCCATGGAACAAATTCTACAAACTATGGCTAGATCAAAGAGGTTTTCTTTACTAGATGGTTTCTTTGGATACAATCAGATTTGGTTGGTTGATGAAGATCAGTACAAAACTACTTTTACCACCAAATGGGGAATATTTGCATATGCTAAGATGCCTTTTGGTCTGTCAAATGTAGGAGCCACCTTTCAAAGAGATATGGATATAGCCTTTG
Source organism: Torreya grandis (assembly GCA_037957365.1). Taxonomy (NCBI): domain Eukaryota; kingdom Viridiplantae; phylum Streptophyta; class Pinopsida; order Cupressales; family Taxaceae; genus Torreya; species Torreya grandis. The sequence goes on from JARHVA010002128.1 coordinate 1,323,459, forward strand.
GGGAACTCATAAATAAGATCATCTTGGTCTATTTGGATGACCTCAATATATTTTCAAAAAATGCTGATGATCATTTTGATCATTTAGAATCTGTCTTCAAGAAATGTCAAGATTTTGGGATATCATTGAATCCCAAGAAATGCATCTTTGCTATACCTCAGGGCAAATTTTTGGGACATATAGTATCTAAAGAATGAGTTTCTATAGATCTTGAGAGAATTATAGCTATAATGAACCTACCTCTTCCAGTAAATAAAAAGTCAATTTAGTCCTTTTTAGGGAAGATCAATTTTGTCAATAGATTCATATCTAATTTTGTAGGCTTGGTAAGACCAATGACACTCTTACTAAAGAAAGACTTGGTATTCAAATGGACTACAAAAGGAAGGCAAGCCTTTGAAGAGGTCAAGAAGCCTATCTCAGCAGCCCCAATGCTTAAAAACCTAGATTTTTTTAAGCCCTTTGTAATGTATGTCTATGGAGGAGAGTCAAATATTGTTGCTTTCTTGAATCAAAAGAATGATAGGCTAGAGGGGGAACACCCAATAGCCTTTTTCTCAAGAACTCTCAGGGATTATGAGACCAGGTATAATTTTTTGGAAAGACGAGCCTATGCCATGGTAAAAGCCCTTAAGAAATTCATGCATATGATATCAGGGAACAAAATTTTGATACTTGTAGCTCACCCAAGTGTCAGGGAATACATCATGGATGGAGAAATTATTGAGAAAAGAGCCAATTGGATCACTAAGATCCTTGAATATGATGTAGAGGTTAGACCCACCAAGCTAGTCAGAGGTAGGGATCTGTGTCAATATATAACCCATGAGATTGAAAAGATGTTACCTGAGGAAGTAGATTCAGAAGGAGAGATAGAGATGGTGCTAAAAATACAAGAGGTTGATTAGGAATCCTAGGTCACAAGCAGGATTCATTTTATGAAAAATAGGATTTATTTGAGAGAACTCCCTCAAAATAAGAGGAGATATTATAGGATACAGGGAGTTCATTTTGATTTAATTAAAAAAGTCCTTTTCAGAAGAAATTATGATGGAAAATTGTTAAGATGTGTAAAATAGGCTAAAGCTAAGAGAATACTACATGAAATGCATCATAGAATATTAGGGGGGCATGTTTCTACAAAGACCACAGCCATAAAGATAAGTGAGGCAAGATATTTTTGGCCTACTTTATTTGTAGATTGTTATTAGCTGGTTAAAAAATGTCAATCCTACCAATATTATATGGGGATGAGGAGGAATGCAGCCATGCCCCTTAGTCCTATAATTGTGGATGAACCTTTTTCTCAATGGGGTCTTGACTTTATTGAAATGATAAATCCAGTGTCTAGTATGGGTCACAAATGGATATTAACTACTACACACTATTTCACCAGATGGACCGAGGCAGTCCCACTTAAGGAAGCAACAGAGAATGTGATCTTAGATTTTCTAAGGAGTATCACTACTCGCTATGGGGCTCCTTGCACCATAATTTTAGATAATGCTAAAGCATTCTTGGGGTCTAAAGTATCTGACTTTGCCTTGACACATGGAATATATCTGAAAACTTAATCTATCTATTACCCTCAAAGTAATGGTTTGGTAGAATCAACCAACAAGAACTTAATAAGACTCATCAAAAGAGTAGGGGCTGATCATCACAAAGAATGGCATAAAGTGCTTAATCTAGCACTATGGGCTGATAGAATCATGCCTAAGCAGGTGATCAGAATTTCCCCATATGAATTGGTATATGGAAAGTTTTTTGTGATTCCCCTAAGCTTGGAAATACCTGCTCTCCAGCTGATCAAACAAATTGAAATTAAAGAAAATGGCCCTATGCAGGTCAGACTCATAGAACTTTTGGAAGTTCAAGAAAAGAGGGATATAGCCCATGATTCATTGATTAAGCATCAGGAAATGGTTAAGAACTATTTTGATAAAAGGACTTCGAATCCTAATTTTGAAGTAGGCTCGATTGTTTTGAAATGGGATGTAAGAGCTACCAAGCTGAGTCAGCATACCAAATTTGAAGCATTATGGACTGGCCTGTATAAAATTCACGTGTGCAAGTAGAAGAATTAATTTGAGCTGGAATCGATGGAAGGAGAACCTAAAGAGATTCTTGTAAATGGAATCTATTTAAAGCATTTCAATTAACTTGGGTCTCTAATTTATTATAATTAAATAATTTCCATTTCTTGCATTATTTTTTTCATTGTTTTCCCACTTTTCTTTTTAAATAAGTGTTTTAAACACATGTCGATGGCTCTTTTGAAGATGTAAATTTCAAAATTTTTATCTAGCAAAAGGTGGAGTTTTCTTTTTGAGTAGGCTCAAAATTCCCAGGGGTCATCAGTAATTGTAGAGTAAAATTTCTACTCTACATCACATTTTGATTCTCAATCACACACTACAGTTTTGTTCCCACATACCTTGGTCATGGCGGTAGAAGTTTTGAAAAAGAGCGTGGGCTTGTTTATTTTGATTCATTTTATATCTAAGTGTCAAAGGGTAGTGGAAGCTGCTAAGTGGAGTCATCCGAGGCACCTTTCCCAACTTATAAGAGAGTTGTGGAACATGCCACATATCCAATAGCAACTCAGTGTAACGCATCACGTGTCGGCATCCACATCTCATATCAGCACCTACATTTTATTTTATTTTTTGACAAAGGTTTACAACAAGCTAAGTAGTAGGAAGAAGTGGAAAGTGCCAGGTGGCAGTTGCGGAAGGCCTTGGATTACTTTTCCAGAGGGAAGTAGAAGTCACCATGTGTTAGCATCTAAGAGACAGTCAGTTTAATGCCTAGGTTCAATGCCTTGGTTTAACATTTTTGGTTCAATACCTCAGTTAACATGTAAATGGCATGCAGTGTTGAATCGTTGAACCATTGAACCATTTTGGTTCATCGGGTAGTTCAAGGGAATGTCCTAAAAACCAAAGGGGCCAAGTACCTTTTTGGAAGGCAGAAAGGCATCATTTCATTTTGTTTAAGTGCCGAAGAGTAGTAGAAGCTGCCAAGTGTCACTTTTTGAGCCCCTTTCTACTCCATTCCTAAAAGAAGTAGAAGATGCCACATACCCCTAGTAGGAAAAGCAGAAGATGCCACATATCTTCCCAAGAATAACAGAGGCCACCACATGTCAACTTTTGAGAGATCATCTTCAAGCTTCATTGCCAAATAAAGATTGTGGTGGGTCCTAGGTGTTATTTTAAAGGTTTTTGAAAGCTACCAAGTGTCACCATCTATAGGATCCTAATATGTGCCTTGAATAATTCTATAGCATAGCTAAAGGGAAAGCAGAAAGAGCTATGTGTCTTTGATAAATCAAGTAAAAAGTGCCAAGTGTCATTCTCTAGTGCCTTCTAAGTGATAAGAATATTTTAAGGAAATTGACTAAGTGTCCTCTTCCATTTCAATAGGATAGAGTGTTCTATGTATCTATTTTAGCAAGTGAGCTAGGGGGAACTTAGTGGGAGTTATTTCTAGTAGGTGAAGCAGTTCACTGAGTAGATTTTTTGGGGCCTACAAACATTAAAAGGGGTCATCTATTTGTCCCCTATAAGCAGAGGAGAATGGATAGTTGTGCATGAATCAGGTGATGGAATGAGGAAATTTAGGTGCATAAGGAAGTACTAGACATGAATCGACACACCGTAGTTAGGGCAGCCACCTCGCCCCAACATGGCCCTTCCTGATAAGACCAGGATACATCCAAGGCATTAAATGTGTTGAATGTTGCACTATTTTATCTTTAAAATTTGAGGCTATAAAAGAGGAAGGGGAGATATAGAAAAGGGGGGGAGATAAGAAGAGATATATTATAACAAGTTTAGACTTTCTTGAGCTGGTGACTAAGTAATATCATTTGCTTTTGTCTCATTTTCTTGAGTTATAAAGTTGATGTAATTGTGCATGTTTCTGTGCCTTTTATGTGGCTAAATAATTAAGAAGATTGAACTCTATGCCTTTGTTGATATTATCTGTGTCATTTGTAAAAGTAGTTTATACTGTAGACTTTCTAGAGTTGTGATTGGGAATGTCATTTGCTTTTGTCTCATTTTTTTGAGTTAGAAGTTCTACATAATTGTACGTGTTTTTGCACCTCTTATGTGATTGGAAGATTCTTATAATAAGATTGAACCCTATTCCTTTATTGACATCTTTTGTATCTCAACAAAATAAGTCTCTGTTGTGAGCCTTTGTTTCTATTGTTTCAATCTTTTACATTGATCATGCACTTTTTTGCTCTTAAATGTAAATGAATCCTACATATAGTCTCACTGTGCTCAAGATTAGGATCAAATTACACTTAGGCACATCACCATAGTTAGGTTTCATTTCTTACATTTGTGTTTCTATTTAATTTTCTATCCTTTCTCCCCACACTTGATAAAAAAGAAGAGACCAGCTTCTCTAAAATCTGGAGGTTGTTTCAAGCCGCAATATCCCACAACCTGAAACTTCCCATTGTTGTTGATTAGAATCAAGCGCAATTTTAAGCTTCAACATATCAAAAACTAATAAAGACCCACCAAAGATCTCAAAAAACTAATAAAAACTTAGAAAAGTGTTTTCCTTGGGGACCTTAGTAGTATGGACTTGTGTGAAATCATCGAAAATGAACTAAACCCCTCAAAAATGGCCAAAAATTGACTATTATAAAACTAAGTCATGTTTATAGTCGATCTTAAGTTTTTGGCACCTTTTGAATTTGATGGCATTTTTCATTTTTTGATTTTAGTGTTTAGATAAATAGTTTTCATTAATTTTAAATAAATTCCACCAAACCTATGAAGAATTAAAAAGATAAAGAAACCCTATAGGATGTATGAAAGAAATATCTCACCAAGGATCTTTAAAAATGGAAAAATGACCTTTAGATTAGAGTTATGATACCATATTAGATTAATACAAGATATTTAAATGTCACAAACTCCATGAAAATCATAGAATTAGGTGAGAACAAATGTAGATCAAAAGAGAGCTTCATAAACTGATTATTTGATTCATTAGCCAAAAAGTATAGAGTTTTATTATATAGTTAGAAATTATGTCACCAAAAAGGTAACAACTCAACTCATAATTAGAAAACACATAAAGGGTATTTCCCTTAATTACCTTAACAACCTTAAGCAAGTTGACTAAAAACCATGTAGGTAAAATCTAAATCAAGAAAAAAACCTACACTAACATAGTGGGCACATGGTGTTGAGCTACCCAAAAGACCCTTATATCAATGAGCGTTTCTTGTATATCTAATACTTTTAATTGGGCCTTAGACTTATGTTTTCTCCCCTAATTCTTGGCTTGTGTGTGTATAAGGATGCAATATGTGAAAATCAATTATAATAGTGAACTAGCTTGTAACTTGGTAAATCATGATCTTGGATTGATCCTTTAGTACTTCATACATATATATGTGTTGTTCCTATGACTGATATGAAAATAGGATAAAATAGGAAAGATTTTTTTCATTTAAATTCTCTTTGAATTATCTTTGATATCAATGTTAGGTTTGTGCTATGTATTTTCTAGGTGATGAATGAATGAATATCGATCTTATATTTATACCAATCCCTTTGGAGAATATATCGCATTAAAGAACATAAGACAACCATATAAATACATTTCATTTGAAAATTGGATGACTTTAGGGCACTGGACACTTACGTCATTGTAGAACACTTGTGTCAACATAAGTATCTGACTAGTTTGCAAGTGTTTAGAGAGAAAGAAAATATGTACATGTCCCAAACTTGTAGAGATGGATAATAAGTAGGTTAAAAACATTTTGGCTAATATAAAATCCCTGAGTATCATAATTGTATTGGTGAGAGTAAGAGATGATAAATGAGCACAAAGAGATATAAGATGTGAGACTTTTAGAAGTGGGAAAGGTTTAAAACTAAGAAGAATAGTCAAGGTTTCAATTTTCCAAGTGTAAAATACTAAGGTGATACATAATTAATAAATATCATCTACATTATGTGCCTAACTCATGCCTCACTCCAATATCTTTTAACCACCTATCCTTAACTCCTATTACTAATGACCCATTCTCAAAATCAACTAATGATCTGATTTAACAATTTTGGGAATATTGGTGTATTATTGCTAATTTAGTTAAGGATCTAAGTTAATTAAACCAGTAAATAAATATGTAATAATTAAGTTACTAATTTATGTAATTTAATTATAATTTAAACCTTTCTAAAAATAGTAATAAGGGAGAGAAAATAAGACTTAGCTAGAAATAGACTGATATGACTAAGATAGAGTCTAGAATTCATTGTGTAGGACTAGGACACTAGTGTAAATCAGGATCTAGCCTTCATTTTATGAAAGGATAGAAGCACAAAAATAGGACACCCTAGGGTTCATCACTATAGTCCATTTTTCCACTATTGTCCAAGATATCTGAGCTTTATAGGTTATGTTTATTGTGTCCATGTGAGTCTACCTATGAAGTTTTTACTATTGGATGTCCGTAGAACTCCATATAGATCAAATTTAATCTTTAAACCCTAGACTCCATTATACTTTAACAAAATTTGGGAAAGAGTGGGGGGTTAGTGTGTGTACAATGCAGTGAACATCTATCCATGCCCTTTGTGTGGGCATGCTACCTACATAACAATATTATGAAGAGGGATCAAGAAATATGTAGTTCTCCCACTTGATGTGCTTTGTGAAATAGTGTATATGAAGATGGAAAATGCTAAACTAGGTATGCTTGTGGTGGTTAGGGACTGGTTTAAGGATTTGAATAAGGTTTTGATTATATTAGATGGTTATATGTAGAGAATAGGTAAATATGCTTGTGTATTCTTGTTTGTGTTCCTACTTGATTTGTGATATTTGACAACCCCTTCTAAATGAACTTTGAATGGGCTTTTATAGAGATATATTGGTCATGGGTCAAATGTCTTCATTAAGCTGACAATAAGAGGAATAAGAACTAGAAAGAATTAAATTGGAGGTAAAAATGCACTTAGATAGGAGTGATATAAATAGACACCTTAGGATCTGGTGCTATAGTCCAAGTTGGGTGCTATAATCTGGAAGGAATGAGACCTAGGGGATGGAATCATCACTAGAAATGCTACCTAGAGGAGGTGGAATTACTATCTGGAAGGCTATGAATGACTGTGATTCAGTAAAAATATGTCTATAAGGGTCATGAGATCAAGCAAGAGGGACTAATGGGTTGTATGTCACAAGCCAAACTCAAGCTACTAATTTTCACATTCTATATGACTACATTTGCCCCGCTTTATTCTAGTGATACAACAAAGCAAAATACTAGGGTAAAGGAGAAATAAATATTGTACCTAAACTTACCTATAAGGGTGAAGATCATGAAGTTGTGTGATGCTAGGTGTGTATAAATATCATGTCATGAAGTGTAAATTTTTAAGAGAAAATAAAGAGTAGATTATTTCTTACTAGATATGTTATATCTAAAATAGCAATGTACCACGTGAGGTAAGAGAGAGAGGAAGAGAAAGGAATGAATACACCTCATCAGGTACACAAACCAATATAAAACCTATTGTGATGTTGAGTGATGTTGAGTAATTTTGAGTAATGTTGGATGACATTGTACAAAGAGTAATATCATGAATGGAGCTAAGTGCTCAATTCCCCAAGGGTGGCTCAAGAATGCAAAGGTTGGCCCTTTAGCTCCAACATCACCCACTAAGTGAAGATACATGATCATGCATGTGTTAATCCATATTTAGATTGTGTGTTCAATATTTTTGAGTAGGTGGCTCAAGAATACAAAGGCTAGCTAGTCCTTTAGCTCCATCATTTCCCCATGAAGTGAAGCTATGAACTAATACCAGTATGAATGTGTGTTGTATGAGATGGTTTCTAAAGTCCATGAATGCTTTGTAATCTAACAATGTGGCATGGATAACAAAATGTGTAATAGAAACTAGGCCAATCTTGGCCAATTTAGAAAAAAGGTGGAGATTAGACTTGTATGAAAGCCATACCAAAACTAGGCAATAGGCTTATGTGGAAGCCACTTAGAAATGTGGAGGTTAGGTTTATATGAAATCACTCCATCATCACCCACTAAGTGAAGATACATGATCATGCATGTGTTAATCCATATTTAGATTGTGTGTTCAATATTTTTTGAGTAGATGGCTCTAGAATACAAAGGCTAGCTAGTCCTTTAGCTCCATCATCACCCACTAAGTGAAGATACATGATCATGCATGTGTTAATCCATATTTAGATTGTGTGTTCAATATTCTTGAGTAGGTGGCTCAAGAATACAAAGGCTAGCTAATCCTTTAGCTCCATCATTTCCCAATGAAGTGAAGCTATGAACTAATACCAGTATGAATGTGTGTTGTATGAGATGGTTTCTAAAGTCCATGAATGCTTTGTAATCTAACAATGTGGCATGGATAATAAAATGTGTAATAGAAACTAGGCCAATCTTGGCCAATTTGGAAAAAAGGTGGAGATTAGGCTTGTATGAAAGCCACACCAAAACTAGGCAATAGGCTTATGTGGAAGCCACTTAGAAATTTGGAGGTTAGGTTTATATGAAATCCACTCCAAAATGATGCTAACCACCTATAGATGGAATAAATCATGCAACTAATGAGAATGCTTGGGTAATGTACTAAATTTGGAAAGAAAAGAAGATAAATGTGCCATGCACATTGCCCCCAATCACTAGTGTCTATAAAATGGATTTTGATATGGAAGTTATACCAACTGCCCTATCTAAAACTAGAAGTGAGAGCCATCATGTTACACATGATGCCCCCTATATCTAGATTCTCTAAGAAAAATTATACTAAAATTGTTGTATCTAAACTAGTCTGAATGTGCAAAACTATAACTAAACCTGCCTTTTTACCTATTTTTGGAAAAACTATTTTTTTGTTGTTTGGACAAGAGCACCAAAAATAGACACCATGTTATCCAAATTTTTAGTCCAATCTTTGTTCTATTTTTCTAGGCCAATTATGATGATTATTTTATAATTTTCACTGTTTACCTGGTTTGTATTGCTTGGTTTGAAGTTTGGTTGTTGTTTTGGGTGTTTTAAAAACTAATTTTTTGACTGGTAGGAGCTATGATCTATGTGATAAAACCCCTATTTGTTTCCCCCTCTTTTGAGGGTAGGAATGAAGACCCTATAATTATTTCCCTCAAAATAAATACCCTTGTAAGTGTGTTATGTTGCAAAGATACATGACATAGTAATGATAATTGATAAGATATATCAATATATAGCATGGTTTGAAATGAGAGATTATTAGATCAACAAGGGTATGCCTAGATAGATATAACAATGTAAATGTGTGCAATATAATGAACTAGAACTAGAAGTCTAGCTATTTATTAGTTTTTAGTTATCAAGGAGATATGGACCATGATGTCTATCAGGGTATCCAAGAAAGCAACATAATGCATGATGCGGATCATGGAATTACAAACAATCAAAAAGCTATCAAGAGACAAGCATACAAGGAAAGATGCAAGAAGCTACAAGAGTGGCCAAGGGGCCAAGCAAACAAGGGACATGGGCACATATCACTCAAACTAGAAAGTAAGAATACAAGGCATGTTCAAATGCCACATACACACACAAGTGAAAATAAGCAAGGTTGGCATGAAATTCATAATCACATTGAAGAGTATAGGTAAAGGACATTGTAAAATTTCCTAAGGCACACACAAGAATAAAAGTAAAGGACATTGGAAAATTTCTTAAGGCACACACAATAATAAAATAAAAATACATTGGCAAATGTCCTAAGGCACATATAGGAGACAAAATAGGAACTGAGAAATGCAATCACATCTAGCTATGCAAAGAAAAAAATAAAAGCATATAAATACTGAAAATAAAATCACATCTAACTAATCAAAGTAAGAAGTGAAAGTATGCAACACATGTAGTAAAAGACTAGGTATATGCTAAGAAATACAAAAATGTTTTATACTAGTGAGTGTCGATAGAGTAATATATGTAAGCTAATAATTAATGTACATCAACATGATAACTAGAGTGTGTGGTGTAGGAATGACATACTTGGGATGGTGTAGTCATGTATGAGATTGCCCCATATGTATATATATTTATTTATCTCTCAAATTTATGAAGTAGGATGCCCCCTCAATGGGTAGACTGAAGTGATCAAGGATCTGGATGTACACTCAAAGAAGATCAAGTGAATTATGGTAATGTAGATAAATTAACAAATAATAGCATAGAGAAGCAAATGTGAGTCTAACATTATAGTAGAAATATAAAGCATGGATAATGCATATAATTGAAATATTTTTATGTTTTTAAATTTTTTGAATGTTTTTGTATTTTTGGTATTTGAATGTTTTTGAATTTTTGGTATATTTTATTATTTTTGGGTTTTTGATATAAGCTATGTACAATCAATCATAAGTAAATTATTTAAAATAAATATTGGGAAAATATGTACAAGTAAGGCTAAGGAGAAATGATACTAATTGATGAGTCTCATGGGAGACTCCCTATCATGGTGTGTTGTATCAAATAAAGGGATCGTGCATGATCATGAAGCATGATGGAAGGGTTGAGACTGTGGCTCTAAAAGTTGTATATGTTGTCAATGCTCTAAATTCTTTAAAGTAGAAATGAACTGTTGGTTCCCTTTATAACTCTGAGAATTGGATACAACTATAGGGATCTTAGGGACCCATCTAGTAATAGGATAAGCTCTCTGAACATCTACTCTGTGAGTGGATGCATGAGACCTCAATGATACTATCTTGGGTGTGAACATTTGTAGCTAAAAGCTATCTAGAATATTGAAACTATGGTTGCTTTAAAATAGACCTCAGTGTAAGTGTATGAATCTTTATGCTGGTGATGAAGGTCTCAACTATGTCTAAATCTGAACTAGAGGAAGAACTAAAACTAGTGGAGAAACTAAAACTAGTGGCAAAATTGAAACTAGCAGTTACAAAATAGTAGATGGATCAGAAGTGAGGAGTGGTAACTCATATGTAACTCCATCAACTATAACAACCTAATTAGCATGAATTAATTTCACACATCTATGAATTTTATAAGGTATTACTTGAAGTTTTTGGATCCATGGTTGACCAAGTAACATATCAAAAAATCTTGCACTAGGAACTATAGTAAATGATGTGGCCATGTGTGTTGGACAAACCTATAGAGGAAGTAAAATCTCACCCAATAAAATCTATATATACCCATTGAATCTATTGATAATTGTGTCTATTGGGGTAATATCATGATCTAAATATCTTAAATGCTACAATAATATCATAGTGCATATGTTCACACTAGGTCTATTATCTATGAGAACAATATAAATAGGATGATTATGAATGTAAGCTCTGATAAAGAGTGCATGATAATCTGAATCATCCTCAATTATCTCCTACTCTAGGAAGGATATGGAAGGTCTATCTAGAACCCTAGAATTGTATACACCAATCATGTTGCTCAAAGGGTATAACTCAACTGAAGGTGAATTGTATGTATCTAGTGGGGATGTGCATGATATGCATGGTGAACACTTGATGTATCCCCTATCTCTTGTTTAGAATGTTATGGAAAAACATCTTAGAAGACTTTCAAAGCTTTATCCTATGTTTGCTTTATTTGAGGAGGATCAATTGAAGTGCCAAGATCAATAACATTTCCATCTATCAAGTCATATATCTTGTGTCTCAAATTGATGCATCTATTTGTTGTATGGCCTAATGCCTTATGAAACTCACAAAATGCATGCTTATCATATCCCCATGGAATAGGATTTATTAGATCAAATTCTTGAATAGGATGAAGAGATATGATATTAAATTATAGAATCTATTGTAAAACTCTAGCTAGAGTTATTGGTAGATTGGTAAAGGTTCACTGAGGAGGTGCTAATAAAACCACATGCTGAGAGGGTTCTAAAGCCATATTGACTATAGGCTAATTTTGAATCTTTCTATCATTGACCTTGACTTTGTATGGGCTTTGTTGTTACTCTTGTTTGTTGTTTTTGATATACTTGTGTACTTGAGTTTTCCCATTGAAATTAATTTGACTTCCCTTTCCTTTAGTGTGTGACACAATTTAGTGAAGAAAGAGAACCTTTTGAACTTTATTGATTCATGCAAAGCTGGTAGAAGACTCTATTTGAAGAGATCTTGTAACTCTTGATCAGCCATGGGGATGGTCATCTTATTTAAAATAGTCTTATATCAAAGAACATAATTTATAAGATGCTCATTTGACCTTTGTTTTTGTTGTACAACTTGGGCATAGAAAACCTTATCACCAATGTTAATGTTGAAATAAGCTAAAAACATGTCAGTTAAAAGATTGAATACATTGAATAACTAATTTGGTAGACTATATAACCATTTAGAGAATAATCTTTTAGACCTCATGGAAATATCTTGGTTAGCAGCTAGTCATTTGGTGCATAGTCCAAGCATGCTACATGAAAATATATCAAATGTGTCTCTAGATCACCCTTGCCATCATATAGAGTAAGCTTGGGTTGATTAAAACCTTATGGCAAAGGTGTAAAATAAATATGGAATACCAATGGTGTTTGTAGTAGAGCAAAGAAATCCAAATCTTCTGTAGGTCTAGAGGCACCTTACTCAAGATGTATCACCTTGGATTGAAGATATTTTATCTCTTGCACAAGAGCTACCACATCAAGAGACAAAGATGTACTAGTTGTAACTAGTGGTGGAATAGAGATAGGTTGGGTTTCTATAAGGGGTTGTTGAGACATAGTTTCCCTTGTAGTTTCATGTGTAACTAGTTGCTCTGAAGGAATGAAACACTCAACTCGTTTAGCCTTTTTGATTTCCATGATAGATTTTAAAATAAGAGTATGATCTCGAGGTTGGTCCCTAAGTCTTTCTCAAAAACTTTATAGGATCAAATATTTATTGAGTAAAACTTCATTATCAATAATTTGTGGAAGTTAATCAAGATTCTGATGTGGTGGATCATGAACATTGCTGTTTGTATCATCATTGTTATTCTCACACTGCTTATCATCAAAATTATCCTCATGGTAATTGGTGTAATCTGGATGTTTAATATTTATAGTAGGAACCTAAGTTGGTTGTTTATCCATGGTATATGGTTAGGTTGAGGTAATATAGGTTAATTTAGGAGGGTTGCCACTAAGTCTTGCACTTCATCTCAAAGGAAGAGATATAAGAAGCTTAGGTGGCATAAAGAAAACAACTTTAAAAATGAAGGAATAGATTAAACAAATGCAATGTAAACAATGAACTAAAATAAAAAGGATATGAATGCTCATAAACATGTAAGGTGATACCTCAAAAGCAATAGGACCTAGTATATGTAGTTAGGGTTTTGAAAATGATTATTTTTAAAATTTACTAAGGAATTTCAAAATTTGAAGTGAATTTATGATTTTAAATATGAATGTAAGAACTCATAAAATTGTTGGAAAATTCTTGATTTGAAAGGACCTAGTGTATACAACTAGTGTTTAAAGTAAAACTTAAATTTTGAAATTACTATGGATTTTAAAATTTGATGTTAATTTCTTATTTAAATATGTTATTAAAAAAATTTAAAATTAGTGGAAAATTATTGATTTGAAAGGACCTAGTGTATGCAACTAGGGTTTTGTACAAAATATTTTTTTTTAAATTACTTATGGAATTTTAAAATTTAAGGTGAATTTATGATTTAAATATTCTAGTAAAAAAATTACAAAAATATTGTGAAAATCAGCAAGGAATTTACCCTAGGGTTTCTAGGGTTTTTATGCATAAATAAAGTAAGTCAGGTTCACCAAATGATTTAACAATTTTAAGAACATTGGTGTATTATTCCTAATTTAGATAAGGGTCTGAGTTAATTAAACCAATAAATAAATATGCAATAATTAAGCAACTAATTTATGTAATTTGATTATTATTTGAACCTTTCTAAAAATAGTAATAAGGGAGAGAAAATAAGACTTAGCTAGAAATAGACTGATACAACTGAGATAGAGTCTATAATTCACTATACAAGACTAGGACACAATCATAAATTAGGATCTAGCCTTCATTTTGTGAAAGGATAGGATCATCAAAATAGGACACCTTGGGGTGCATCACTATAATTATTTTCTACCACTATTGTCTAGGAGATCTAAACTTTATAGGTTTTGTTCATTGTGTCTGTTTGAGTCTACCTATGAAATTTTAACTGCTAAATGTCTGTATAACTTCCTATAGAGTGGATTTAGTCTTCAATCCCTAGATTCCATTGTGTTTTAACAAAATTTGGGAAATAATGGGGGGTTATTGTGTGTAAGATGCACTAAAAGTATATCCACACCCCTTGTGTGGGCATGCTACCTACATACCAATACTCTAAAGAGGGATCAAGCCATATGTAGTTCTCCCACTTGATGTGCTTTATGTAATAGCGTATATGAAGATGAAAATTGCTAAAATGGGTGTGCTTGAGGTGGTTAGGGATTGGTGTAAGGAATTGAATAAGCTTGTGGTTATATTAGATGGATGTATATAGAAAATAGGGAAATATGCCTAAGTAATATTTCTTATATTCTTACTTGCTTTGCGATATTTGTAAACCCCTTCTAAATGAACTTTGAGTTGGCTTCATAAAGATATGTTTGTCATAGATTGAATGTATTCATGTTAGGCTAACAATAAGAGGAATAAGAACCAAAAGGAACTAACCATTGGAGATAAAAATGCACTTGGATAGGAGCACTAAAATAGACACCCTATGGTCTATCACTATAGTCCAATTTTGGTTTTATAGTCTTGAAGGAACAGGACCCATGGGGATGAATAATCACTAAAAATGTTACCTAAAGGAGGTGGAATTACTATCTATAAGGCTACAAATGACTGGGAGTTAGTGGAAAGATGCCTATGAGGGTCATGAGAGCAAACAAGAGGAACCTATGGGTTGGGTGTCACAAGCCACACTCAAGCCACCAATTTTCACATTTTATATGACTACATGATCCCAAAATATCTTTATCTAGCATTCCAAGCAACCTAAACTCACTTTGATATTGATCCCCACTTTCAATTTTATTGTTCTTACCCTCTAGATAAGGTTACCCTATTTGGATAGCTTTGCTCCTTGTTATTATCCAATTTCACTATTAATGTTCTCCCACTGAATAAAAACTAGTTACTTAAATTTAAATTCATGTAACAGGTTATCCCATGAGTTTAGAGAGCCCCATTTGAAGGAATTCCCAAATTTTCATTATAAATCCACATTTAGAACCATTTTGTATATAAGAAGCTTCCATATTAAAAAATACCAAAATTATAATTGTATATTGAGAGTAAATTCCCAATTTTCCCCAATTCTATATATATATATATATATATATATATAGTAGCACTTAACTAAAGTTTAAGTACACTACCAAGGTCACAAGTCATGGTTGAATCAATTAATCACACCAAAATTACACAAGCTTCCATTTTCATAGTGGAGTTAGGGTTGTAAAATGTGTAAATGCATGACAAGTGTGTGATGTATAATATTTCATAAAATGTATATCATTTTGTATGTTTTTAGCCTATGTAAGTATATCAAAAGACTGTAGAATATGATAATACTCCTCTTAAGGAAGAAATGAAATGTAAGAATGCGAAGCAATAGAACATTGTAAGTCCATAAGTAGTTATAATATTTAAAAGAAAATAGTTTTGAATGATTTGAGATTAATATAAAGATCAACCCATGGTTTTTCAAATGCCTTGGTATTTATTTCATACATAGTCATATTTTATTATGTTTAAATTTTTTTATTCATATTATAATTATGAATGTTTTGTACACTTAAGTATGTGTTTTTATGGATAAAATTAAAACTAAAAAAAAGAAATGCTCTACTTGTTCTATAATTTCATATGATTTATGAACAATATTCTAACTCACTTAGTAATAAATAATAAGATGTTCTGATGGGTTTTTCAAGAACCTCTACTGACAAAGGAGAAATGATTTTTGACCCTTGAAACATGTTGAGATGGTTACCTATACATAGGGATTTGGAATCATGTTTGGATGAGACAATTCATAATTTTGCATAATAAGAGGCAAATAAAATAGGAATATATATAAGATAGGTTATAATTAAGTATATGTATGGTGAAATATATGAAATATTTTGGTGTGAATTACTTGGGTTGTTAGTTATATGGTTGTCAATGACTAAACACTATAGTTTTTGGCTGAGACAAACATAACATTTTATTTTTACTAAGGAAAAGATAAAAAATGCTATGAAAACTAGATATAGATTGGATGCATGTAATATAACATTGTATTAATACTAATATTGATGGATATATCAATAATTTTCCATGCAAGGGTATATTTTATTTAAATTTGCACATAATTTAATCATAAGGGGCATCAAATGTAAAAAAATTTAGTGACTACCTACTCTGATTAAAATATTGGCTGAGGAAAAGGCTATGATGCCTATATTAGCTAACATTGAGTAGTATCTTTAGGATTCATGGGGATGCATATGAAAAATAAGTGAATGATGAATAAAGAGGAGAATAAATTTGAACCTAAACCCATAAAATGGAAGACCTAGAGACACATAACAAAAGAATAATTTTGGGGATAGAAAGAGACAAGTGGAAACAAAGGACATCGAATAAATAGAATAATCTAAATGTATCTTGGAGTAGGAATAGAGTAGAAAGTTTAGAAGATAAATAAGGAATGAGAGCTCAAAAAGGAGAGAAAGATTATGGATATTATGAAAATGAGGAAATGAGAGAGCACAAAAGAGGAGAAGGTGCTAGAGAGATCATAAATATGGATACAAATTGAGAAAGGGATTCAAAGTATTTGGAAGAAAAATATGATAAATAGTGGAAAGATACTAGAGGAGTAGGTAGAGCGGTTGAAGGTAGTTTTACATCACAATTACAAGGGAGAATATTTTTTGGAGAAGAAAAATATCAATATTTTAAATAGCTTATGCTAATTCATAGTATTAAAGAAAGTTCAAGTTCAAATGAGGAAAAAATTAGAGACAAGGATCATTCATTTCAAGGTTATGAATCCCATGTGCCTATTTTATCTACAAGGAGAAGAATAACAATTGAAAAATCTATTAAAGATAGTAAGTGGTTTGACTATTTTACAAATAAATTTGGATGACTTAGTGAAGACACTAATAAATTGATAGATATGAATAAATTTAAGGAGGTTAGTTTTTATTTCATAAAAAAATTTAAGATGCTTGTAAAGTATATTCCATAATAGAAAGAAGTTTTGGGTACAAGTTCAATAATCATGGATATCACTATGATATTTTTTTAACATTGACATTATATGATGGATATTTTAAACCCAAATAGTAACATGTTAACTTTGGAGATGAAATAATAAGTTAAAGGTGCAACTATAGATTATGCAAAGAAGTGAGAGATCATAGGAGCCTTAACAGGTAGATATTTTGAATTAATTTATATAATGTATGCTACCAAATCAATCCTTCATGAAATCAAATGTTATCTCCTTAAAAAATTCAAAATGAAAAATGTGTGAGTCAGACAATCCAACACTTGAAAGAGATTCACCAAATATTAGGTAAATAAATATGGGACTAAGATCATAAGTTATCTAGTGTGATGAAGAAAGTATAATTTATGTGTCAAGATAAAGATAAGGTTTCATGGTTTTTATAATGAATATATATCATATTAGATTTTACATTTCTCAAACTTAGTACACTAATAAGGTGGATGCTCTAAAACTACACTCTGAGTAGAGTAGATAGAGGACTATGGGCATAGTCTATAACCTAATACAAAATTGATGCAAAGATAGATGTCGTTTTGTGTAAGATGGATGATTTTCATGAAATTAACATACCTAAATTAGGCCTCTGTTATATAGAGTGTGGAAAAGAGGGGACCCATAGGAATGATTTCCCAAGAGTCAAAATAGAATTCTATGAGATTTGACATGTAGTAGGGCATGCGATAGTGAATTATCATCTCCTATAGTAGTACATCTAATAACCTTAGAATATTTACTATAATTTATAAAATTCACATAATCATTATGATAAAAAAAAATTTAGTACTCCAAGAATTGAAGGAAGATACCACCAATAATTTCTTCACAATAGTATCATAACACATTCTCATTACAAAACAAGGGGTTCTAAACCTAGATATAGAGATGAAATTTGAACCCTCCACACCCTCAGTATCAATAATTATGTAATATCACATCACTCTCAAAATAGTAATCAAGATGGGCTCCATACTGTCCTCAAAGAATGTATGGGGGATATGATGGATAGGAGTAGTAAGGTTAGAATTTTTAGTATAAACAAGTGGGATATAGATATGAGTAACAAGATGGATACCAATTTAATATCATACTAAATGAGAGATAGGGTCAACAACCAATCATCTATTATCTTTGTGTATAATACAATCATTTCACACATAATTATCCAACCAATGTTCAAATCCATGCCTATTATGCATAATTTGGAGTTCCAAAGTAGCATCACACATAATATTATCTTGTGTTATAAAAATCAAGAAAATAAAAATTGGTAATAAATGTAAATGTGGTGAATTCACACCTAGAGTATCATGCATTCATGCAAGTAGTCTCTCGACATCATAATGTAGAGCAAGGATTATCACCCTTAATAATGCCACAAGATCAACAAATTATAAAGGTGTAGTAGGAAAAATATCCATATCTATAAGGTAAAATGTTATGATGTATTAGGTGTCATATGTATTTCATAATAGACAACATCTGACTATGCCTGAAGGTGATGTTATAGTCATTTATGCACAAATGCAAGGTCAAATTATCTACATCATTAGGAAAGATGGTGTAGTTAGCAGTTTGAAAAATTTGCATAAATTGGTAAGTGCTCTATAAAATAAATACATATCATGGAACATTATAAAAATTATGAATATTTTTTTAGACTATGCATAAAGAGTTTAGTAGTATATTGATAAGGTGGTATGCTATGCAAAGACAAAAAATCCATGGGTGTTGATTCTAAAATGGATATCAAATTAATAGGGTATGAAATTCCAAATTTTGTATACTATTTTATAATTATAGTAAATATGATTCTTTGATCAACATGGGAAGCCATTAGATAAGCTACTCTAAGTTATATCCTAGTTGCATTGGTTTTTGAAAGATTACAGAAGGTTAGAACCTATTAGCTGACTAGATGATTTAGAACTTAGAGTATTTGATCTAAGTATGTGAGGTGACTTTGAATTCATATTTATAAAGACCAATGAAACATGATATATTGCATTTATTGATTAAAAAATTGGGCATACAATGGTTATATCACCATAAACACTATTAAATAAACTGGAAACACACCAAGGAGACATGATTATCATAATATCTATGAATAAAGATAATATCAATCCTTATATCATTACTCACCACATACATATAGGGACAACTAATGTTTTAAGGTTGATGCATATCTTAATCACAATGCACTATGAACTAGAAGTTCAAAATTTTCCATCTAGAGATGACATCACTTTGGTAGTTATAGAAAACATAACAACCTTCATCTATACCTATGATAAAAAAGGAGAAATCTGCACAATGCCATATAAGAGAGTGAAATTTTCCAACTATGCAATCACTAATGAGGTCTGAAGTATATGTGTTATATCAAGTGGGTACGATAGACATGGATTACACCAAACCAACTCAAGAAGGTGTTCTACCTTGGGAATTTATGTCTTCAGTAAGAAATGATTCAAATACCCATATAATGAATTAGGTAAGAGGAGACCATGGGCTGAGTCCAATGTAAATGATTTTTGTTATAGAATGATAATTACCTTAATAATTTTCAATCAATGATCTAGGACAATTTATTTTTAGATTGGAAAAACATGTTAAAAATATAGATCATCGAGTTGGTGTGTTGAATTATGCACTAAAGTTAAATTTTATGATGTGTTGGATAGTTCATAGGTCAAATCAGTTATATTGGGAAGATACTTATGAATTTTAGCAAGATAAATTTCAAATAACACCTATGATCACAAGTTAATGTCCATTCTTCCTAGAAGGATAGTGCCCTAAAATTTATATTCATTTTGTGTAGATGTATGTTATTTTCAAGGTGTGAAACCCAAATATTGGGTACATGTATTTAGCCATACCCTCACACCTCTTCCAATAGCCTAGTACATACACTAGGAATGTAGGTAGAAAACTAAGACTTTGCCACAATATTTTATTCAAACCTTTATTTTTTAGGATGATAATACCATGGTTATAAATTTTTATAGAATATAAATATAATTTTATGTCATGGACAAGTATAATATCTAAGAAATGTGTAGGACTAATCTTCATAGGAAAAAGAAGCCATAGATATGAATATGTATCTCAAAATTTATAAGGCCATAACTAGAAGATCTTTTTTTGGTGAAACCTTGAAATAAGATCATGGATAATGGATAAAAAATATATTCTAATGATAGTGATTAAAACCTATATTTTAAGGGTATCTTTGAACCTAAGTGAGAGGTAGAGGAACCAAAATCCAAAATTATTGATCAAATTGAAGACTTGCAGATACAAAAATTACACATTTAGGAGAAAGAAGGAAAATGAAACTATGATACTCTATGCCAAGTGGTCATAATTATTATATATCAATAATAATTAAATAAATTTATAGGTAACATTAGTGAGTCAACACCAAATCTTACAACTTTGGGTGATTATTGGACACAATAATATATATCATAAGTTCTTTAATTACAATGAGATTATCAAGATGTGTTTCAAACAAAGTTCTTAGAGCTCAAATTTGTAGACCCTTCATTGAGATAGATTAAAATAGAACTCAAATATTGTGCATGGCCTATCAAGATGCAATCATATAGGCTAAATCCTAATATGAAGCTTAAATTTAAGGTTGGAATTGATTGGATGTAGGAAGTAGGGATTATTTGTTTGATATAAAAATCATACTAGGTAAGTCTAAAATTGATTCAACTCAAAGATATATATGATATTTGATTTTTTGGGGACTATAAGGCATTAAATAATGCATGTGTTAGTGACCTATTTCCAATTCCATTCATAGATGAATTTTTAGAGTTAGCCACAGGGTATGAAGTTTATTCCTTCATGTATGGCATCAGTGGTATCATAAAATACCAATCATAACTAATTATAAGGTTGAAACCACCTTTAAAATATAATTGGGCTCCTTCACATATAGTTTAATTCCATTTGGTCTAAATAAATCTCTTGACATTTTATATAAGGTTATTGTTACTGCATTTAAAGATTTCATCCATGATTTTCTAGAAGTCTATCTCAATTATTGGGTTGCATTATCTTTATTTGTATTACACATAGCTAATCTTTGACTCATGTCAAAATGATGTTGAGCTCTACGCATCACTTTGAATTTGAAAAAGTGTTTGTTTTTACACCATTTATTATCCTCTTAGGTTACATAGTATGCAGCGATGGTATTTTGGTTAATCAAGATAAAATAAGAGTCATTGGTCTAAATAAATCTCTTGACATTTTATATAAGGTTATTGTTACTGCATTTAAAGATTTCATCCATGATTTTCTAGAAGTCTATCTCAATTATAAGAGTCATTGGTCTAAATAAATTTTGTTTGATATAAAAATCATACTAGGTAAGTCTAAAATTGATTCAACTCAAAGATATATATGATATTTGATTTTTTGGGGACTATAAGGCATTAAATAATGCATGTGTTAGTGACCTATTTCCAATTCCATTCATAGATGAATTTTTAGAGTTAGCCACAGGGTATGAAGTTTATTCCTTCATGTATGGCATCAGTGGTATCATAAAATACCAATCATAACTAATTATAAGGTTGAAACCACCTTTAAAATATAATTGGGCTCCTTCACATATAGTTTAATTCCATTTGGTCTAAATAAATCTCTTGACATTTTATATAAGGTTATTGTTACTGCATTTAAAGATTTCATCCATGATTTTCTAGAAGTCTATCTCAATTATTGGGTTGCATTATCTTTATTTGTATTACACATAGCTAATCTTTGACTCATGTCAAAATGATGTTGAGCTCTACGCATCACTTTGAATTTGAAAAAGTGTTTGTTTTTTACACCATTTATTATCCTCTTAGGTTACATAGTATGCAGCGATGGTATTTTGGTTAATCAAGATAAAATAAGAGTCATTGTGAGTATGCCACCTCCTGTAATATCTATTAAAGTTTGATATTTCTTGGGACATACAAGATATTAGCACAATTTCATCAAAGGTTACATATCTATATCCACTCTAATGGAGAAATTATTGCACAAAGCTACAAATTTTGAATGGAATGTTGAGTGTCAGACATATTTTAAGAATTCGAAGTAGAAGTTGGTAACATCCCCAATATTAGAATTTATTGAATATATTAAGCCATTTTATGTGCATGTATATGCTTTGAGAACCATTTTCAGAGTTATATATTCTCAACCAAGAGACAGAGGTTTAGATTACCCCATTTAATTCATAAGAAGGAAATTTATAGTAGTAGAGAATAATTACACAACTACAAAGCAAGAGGCCCTAACTATGGTGTTTTCACTACATAAATCTAGGAATTACCTATTAGCAACACCATTTGAATTATTTCACCAAGATTTATGATGTCTTGTGAATAAGATGATGCTAAGTGGAAGGATATCTATATTGTTAATGTTATTTCAAGGATTCAATTTTAATATCAGTGTTAAACTAAGATGAGAAAATGTGGCATCTAATCATCTTGTTCAAACAAGGAATGGTAAGGATATAGAATAATTTCAATATGTGTCATTGTATGTGCACTTATTCATAGCCTCTATGATTTTAAACAATATGGAGGACATAACCTATTTCTTATAATAATGAATTTTTCTACACGCTATGATAAATATATATATAAATTAACTGATCACCTAAGTTATACCATTCATTATTATTAATGGGATTCTATAAAATATGGGCAAGGATGATGTGTTACATAAAGTATCCTTGGATCATGAGATACCACAACTTATATAGAGGTACATCAAAGTCTTAGGAGGATATCTCATAGGATAATTGACTATGATAAAGATATTACAAAGGGGTGTATGGTGGCATACTCTATTTCAAGATCTATAAAGAGTCTTAAAACATTGAATAATTTGTTAAAGAGTCAAAATGTCAAAACAAAGGAATTAAATGCCTCTAAATACAATGATAGTAGTGAAACCATTTGAATAATGTGGAATTGACTTTGTAGGACTTATTAATCCACTAAACAAATGCAATCGTGCTAGGTATATAATTAATGCCATTTAATACTTCACAAAATGGGTAAATTATTTTGTGACACTAAGTTGAAGTGTTAGATATGCATATAAATTATTGTAAGATAATTTAATAACCATGTTTATATTCTTGTGATTTTTGTGAGTGATAAAGGAACACACTTCCTCAATAATACTATCAAGACTCTAATAGAATAATTTATGATGTCACATCATAAGAGCATAACCTATTATTATCAAGCCAATGGGTAGCAAAAATAATCTAACAAAGTCCTTAATAATATGTTTACAAAATATGTAATTTTCATAGATATGATTGGGAAGTTCATATTCCTATTATTCTATGGGCATATAAGACTAAATAGAAATGTGTGATAAGGTTCACTCATTTCTAGTTAGTCTATGGAATAGAAATAGTTATGCCTATGAAATATATAGTTCTTAGCCTATGAATAAAATTAATAATGTGATTAGGAGATCAATATTCACTTAATGTAATATTGATAGATATAACTCACTAAGAGGAAACTAGGCATAGAGTAACTTGGATGCAAGAAATAAATAAGCAGAGTAAAAAACATGCATGATCACAATTTGTCATCTATATAGTCTTATTCAGATTACACACTAATATTATATGATAGTAAATTTCATGCACATATACGTAAAATTTTCATTCAATGTAAAGTACCATCCTTCATCCACAACATATTGTAACAAGAAAAAATAGTGCTAAGTGACATTCGAGGAGCCATCCTTCTAGGGCATGTAAACGGTTATAGGATTAAGCCTTACCAATAATTATCTATATTAATCTCATGTTAAAAAAAATTGATCAGGTGCCAAGTAGCACCATGTAATTAGGATTTTTTTTATTTTACATTTTTTTATCATTCTTTTTGCAAGTTTGTAGTGTAACTATGTACATTGCAATATCTATTTCACAATAAATCAAAACGTAGTCTAAAAATTCAACATCATAAAGTATAAAATCATTGAAAAGAGTAGCATGAAGGAGATTCCACATAATCTCAACATGAGTTTAATCAATTAAGTCTAGGAATGAAGCACTGAAAAAAGGGTATAGAGGATAGGAAACAAACAATCACTCACAAATTGATTAATTAAAAATCACTTCAACTATTACATCTTCCCCAAATTAGATCAATGTAATAGAATTAGGTAATGAAAAATAATGGAAATTTATTAGAGATAAAAAAATGAAGCATTGAATCAATAAATCTCATTATACAAATCAATGAACCTATCAATAAAATGCCAACATCACATCACAACAGTCAATGGTATTTAAATTAGAGAACATAATGACACCATGAAAACTCAGTAAATTCATTGTAAAGTGTCATATGGGTGTACATGGGAAAATATATATAGGGGAGAGCATACAAATGGATACACCATTAAAATCCATTGAGAACAATATCCCATATGATTTGAGCTGTAAAAATCCACCTCAATGTCAAAATGTTAGTAGTATAGATTTGAGTTATTTCTATCTACTAAGGGTTTATATAGTAATGATAATGGATTGATCATAACTTCTGATACCTTTGAGAAATGAATAGAAGGAGGACATGGGAGTTTGGTTGGCATTAAGATAGGTAAGGTATCATGATCTAGACCCATTTGATTATGTAGAGACCATAGAGATAGCTTTATTCACACCATATATAGTAGTCAGTGTGAAACCAAGAACCTTAACCATATAAGACTAGTTACGAGGGTCAAATGTTGAGTTCTTAATAAAGATTCAAAATTTTTGAAAACTAGACAAAGTGGTGATTATGTTGCTAAGTAGGTATAATAAGGGGGAATTCACTTGTCCAATGATGTTACCATCTACATAATGCAACAATAATGGTGATGATAATAAGAATTCCATCACAAAGTATATCACTCTTGTTATATAGATCCAAAATCCCTCTGATTTATTTAGATACACAAAAAATTATTTCATAGGATCCTAGTGAATTTCCCTTTATTCAATGGAGGATTCCATATTCAGAGTATTATTTGACTGCATTATAAGGATATTCTAGCAAACCACTAAAAGTGTGAGGTAAGAGATGAAATGTGTCATTGGCATTGCTTACTGTATGATCTAGTTGCACATGGATTTCAATTGGAAAAATTTCCTCATGACCAAATTAACTACCAACATGTAAAATGTCATTTTAGGTGCATCCCAGACTTTTCATTACCATTTCTTAATATTATTTCTCTACTTCACAAAATGGAAGTCTCCTAATGGCCTTTTCACACTAGATGGATATTTTTAGCTTGTGATTGCCTTGTATAATATTATATAGAATAGAATAAGGTAGTAATAAGCATATTTGGGTATATTTTAATCAATGGTTTAATGAATTATAAATTCCTATTATGTCACATCATAGGTGCATGTTTATGTTCTGTAGTACATTGCACTACATGTAGTGGTCACTAAACTTCATGATAGCATGAATATAAGACTTCATACACTAGATAAACCATCACCCATTACATTTATATTATTCATCTCCATTTTGGATGCATAGGTATATTTTTTGTGGTAATAATAATTATTATCAATAATTATACAACCTTTGTGATCTCTGCCTCTAAGTGTGCAATAATCATTTCCAAAACAACAAGAGGTACCAACACAACAAGAGTCTCAATCAGAAATCATTATTTATTCATCTTAGATAAACATATAAAATAAGATAATTTAGTACAAATCACTTCCTCTCTGACCAAAAATTTTACTCACAACACAAACCAATGGCTCACTGATAAGTCTTTGCCCTAGGATTCCATGGAGTATGATTTGTAGGCACTAGAAATTATTATGTAAGAGGTATATATCTCAATTTTTTATGGCATATGCCAAGGAATATATGAGGAAGAGGAGGATAAGTAATTATTATTTTGGATGGTATTATATACCTACCAACTATGTAATCATGTCTCATTGATAATGTTGGTGTAGATATTGAAACCTTTTGATTCTATCATCATGGATACAATTATAGAGGAGGAGATAAAATGTATTATTTCCTCTATATTTCAATAAAGTGCACCTAAGCAAAGATCATCATTATTAATAGAACCATAATTTTAGATGGTATAATAATGAGAAGGAAAAGAGAAGCTAGAAATGTAAAAATAAAGTCATGAATAGTTTTTTATGAACAAACCATGTTATAGATTATCCTTCCATTTTAGAGTGCATGGGCTCATTTATCACACTAAAATTGGTAGATTAGAGTGAATCCAAAGAGGATAAAGTGTAATAACATTAGACTAATATGGATACCCACCAATCAAAGTGCCATAAGAAAAATCTGGTCCTACCTATTGTTTAACCCTAAACATTTATGGCATGGTAGATAGGGTTAATAATATAGAAGTAGTTCAATCACAAGGATGATAACTACTTTATATAAGGGAAATTTATAGAAAAATTAAATAAACAATATTATAAATTTATACAAATCAGATTTCTAAAAATATTAAAGTACATATATTGAGAGATATTGTAATAAATAAAAAACAATGGTTCTTAGCTATTTTACTTGTGTAGGTAGATTTAGACTAAAAAATAAGCATAAAGTATGCAAGATTGGTATTTTAGATTAGTAATCAAAATATTTCTATTGTAATTTTATGGTTGTAAACACTACCATCAGATATAGACATTACTATTTACACTAGTGTTTGACTATGACACAAGTGTCTAGTATTAAATAATGACTAGATATAGATGTGATTAACTCCATTCTTATGAGTTTTATATCACCTTTCTATTGTTGGATTCAGATCTAGGATAAAATTTTTCACTCTTCACCAATTGATCAAACCCTATCTCTTCACCCTTGGAATGAGTTTGCCACAAAATGGGTTAGTATGCTCATGGTGTTTAGCTTCCCTAAATACCCCTCTATTAATGGGCACTGCCTACATATCCAATACTCTAAGGAAGGCCTCAAACTTATATATTTCTCCCTATGTGTGGGAAAGTGTTTATAAAAGGGTGAAATATACTATATGATGATACATGTAATGATCTATTTTTTAATTTGACAAATATCACTCATGGGTTGAACCTTGAATGGTTTAGACCTATATTATGACTGCTTATATGATTGATATGAAAATTAGAATGAATAGGGTAAAATAGCTTGGTTTTTTAGTTTATTGATTTAAATTTTATAGGCATTTGCTTGTATTTTCTAGATAGGAATGAGAAGGATTAAACTTGTATTTATACCACACCTTTTGAAAATATCTCATGGTAGGGTTAGTTAAGATAAATAGACTGACCCATAGATTTAGAATAATTTATAATTTGGAAGACTTTTAGTTACTTGACACTAGATAAGGATGTAGACACTACAATTGGTGGTAGTTTCTCTTTATATATGATAATGTCCATAGGGTTATAAAATAGGTATATATATGAAACTAATAGTGAAGGATCTCTATTAGGTTTTAAGATTTTGTATAGTGTAAGATATTTAGGTCATTAGAATAATATGGATTAGACTAAAAGATAATTATTTTGGCGCAGTGAGATGGGGAATGTGATATTTTCATTAGTAGGAATGTCTAGAGCTAAGGGGTAGAGCCCTGATTGATATTTATCAAATGTAAAAGATTGAGATGCAATCTAGTAATATGTGAGGATGAAATAAATGTGTAATTGGGTGTGTATAAAATACTTTTCCTTTGTTAGAGCCCAAGTTGAGTGATTTGATAGTGTATGGCATATAACCAAGAGCATATTATAGTATAAAATAGTTCATATAATCTAAAATTTTAAATTATTGAAAAGAAATAAAGCAAAGAAGGAGTACACTTGTGTGTCGATGCAACCATGTTGTATCTTGATGCTTTGACTTGGTAAATATGTTTCCTTATGAAGCATTAGATCTAAAAAAGGTTTAGACCTAAACCTTGGAGTTTTGAAGAGGGAAGTCAGAAGATATTATTCACCGAGTCTGGTGTAAGAATGAGTTGTGATATTATCATTGAGATCATTTTATCTCAATCGCATAACTCAAGTGTGAATATATATAATCCAGTAAGGGTGAGTGATTTAATGAACTCATCCTATAAATATTATGATATTGGATAATTTAATCACTCCAATCTTTAAATTTGATAAGGTTGAATGATTTAATCCCTTTAAACTATAAAATGAACCCACTACTACAACATAAAAGGCTCGATAATAATATATCTTGGTGTAATTAGTGTGACTTGTTGAGTAGTATAATTGGTAAGTTTTATAAAAAAATTGCAATAGCATGGCATATACACATCTTATTTATTTGATATATAGTATATATGTCATAAATTTAAAAAAAATGTTTCAAATATATGTAAAATCAATTAAATATATATGATTTTAACCCATGTGTATATTCTAAATCATGAAACTTAACTGGAGTTTGTGCAAGTGTGGACGTCATGTCTTTATGACATGCCCCCACTAAAATTTAGAGATACTAAGTGTATAAGTGTGGAGGTCAAGTTTTTATGAAATGCCCCCACTAAAATATGGAAATAATGAGAAAGTGTATAAGTTTGGAGGTCATGCTTCTATGACATGACCCCACTGATATACCTCCCTTTTCAGGTGAGGGAAAAGGAATTTGGAAAGTAACCTACCTCAAAATCATAAGGTAGTTGTATAATCTATGTATGAATAATGTATCATATAAGAATATCAGTGTGTGTGTGTGTGTGTGTGTGTGTGTGTGTGTGTGTGTGTGTGTGTGTGTGTGTGTGTGTGTGTGTGTGTGTGTGTGTGTGTGTGTGTGTGTGTGTGTGTGTGTGTGTGTGTGTGTGTGTGCGTGTGTCAATTAAGTTTGTATTATGTGATTGCATCAAGTCATAAGATGCATGATATCGATCATGCTAGTGTTTAGAAATTAACAAGAAATAAATAACACTCACAAGAGTACTTAATGTAATGCAAATTAATGGTCCAAGGAGACCTCATACAAAGGGTGTGTTCAAATGTCACACAATCAAAAGAGATGATATATTTAAATTTCCAATCAACACGAAATGACATATTCATATGTATAAACAACATACAATGGCACAAGGGCCAATCAAACAATGAACATAGTCAAATGTTCTACAAGTAGTGTAATACACTTAAGGAGGTGGCAATGTAAATAAATGAATTATAATCAACAAGCATAGGTATATTATACTAGTCCCTGCATATATGTGTTAGCAAAAATATTATGTAGTATAACATACCAAGTATATTGTGAAATATATGAGCATGGATATATACATGTGTAAGTATTAACATATAAGATCAAACATGATAATGTATAAAATTATTGTAAATGATATATAACATGTATCAATCATGATCAAATAAGGTAGATGCCCCCAACATATTATATGACATGGGCATAGGTCAAGTGTTTGGGTATGTCATATCACACTCAGAGATGCATGAAACATATTTGTATATAGGAATGAAATGATATACTATCTACTAACATAAATCAAACAACATATATTCCAAGTAGCTAATAAAATCTGGGAATGCTAAATATTTTTTTATATTTTTGAATTTATTTGAATGTTTTTGTATTTTTAGGATATTTGTTTTTTTTTGTATTTTTTGAATATTTTACTTATTCATACTTTTTGGGGGATTTTTAAGATTAATCAAAATTAAATGAATTTATTCATCCCATTCAAAAGATAAAAGACTGTAATGTCCCTTACTTAGGGGCTCCTTTTTTCTTTCAAAAGCTCTGATACCACTGTAATGTCCCTTACTTAGGGGCTCCTTTTTTCTTTCAAAAGCTCTGATACCACTGTAATATCCCTTTGGATACCAAAACAAAAGCTCTAAATTGCTTATCTATATTTCTGCAAAATATCTTCAAATAGATAAATAAATCACAGTATAATCTCTTATTTATTTGCTCATATGCTTACAATAGAGGACCTCTGTCAGGTATATAATGAATATTGAAAATATGGCCTTAATAGCTTGAGTATTCTACAAATCTGGGAAATAAATCTAGATCTGGTACGTCTCAGCCTACTGTGTCGAACACACAGTCGCTGGCGTCGGTCGATATACTGCCGACGTCAGTCTCTGTTTGTCTTCAGTCGGCCGATGTCGGTCACTAGGGATCTCTGTCTACCAAGGTCGGTATCTGTGTGGATTTGTATGGACCTATACGGACTTTGTACGGCTGCTAATAAAGCACAACCTGTCTATTTTCAACCCCTGATCTGAAGATATATGGCTCTAATACAGAAGATCTCTATCTATATAATTTATTGAATCAAAAACCTAATAAAATAAATACCTGGAAAGCTCTGTGAAAACTTCTGTATGAAGTTACCTCTCAAATTTGTAAACCTCTATGATAACTTTTGTATGAAGCTATCTCTCAATTTGGAAATAGATCAGCTGATATTTCACAGCCTCTGAATCACACACACTGAAGAGTGGACGTTCTCCAATGCCGATGGAATCCTGGAACCCTTGGCTCAATCTTCATAGAAGAATTCTTCAATATCAAAAATCAATAATCAATGCATAAATCCAAACTCTCTCCCATGAGAAACCCTTATACCCTCCAAAGGTGTGCTTGCTAAAATTAGATTTCCTTAAATTAGACTTAGGGCTTCTTAAATTAGAACTAGGGTCTTAAAATTAGACCAATTCTTAAATTAGAATTAGGGTCTTAAAATTGGACCAATTAATTAATATTTGATTAAATCAATCAAATAATAATATCTCCCTTAATTCATGCCCGAAAGAGCCCGAACGAAAACCAACTAGAAAAATTCTGCTAAAGGAAGCCAAGCCAATTTCCATCAAGACCCTCTAACCATCCTATCAGCCTACGAGGGTCACATAATAGGCTAACCATGAACTCAAAACATGTCAACTAAAAAGGGGACATGACAATTCACCCCTCTTGAAATTGCTTGCCCTCAAGCAATCGCTGAATGATAAACCAATCAATCCACTTGGATCCCAAATGTAGTCATGATCTCCCCTGCTGTCAATCAATGCAAACTCCATGCCATGTCCATCCCAACTCTCATCTAATGGAGTCACATCATCCCTAGTACTAAGATAAGCACCCCAACATCCAATCCATAAATGAAAATCAGTAGGCCACTCAAGTAAACTCCTTACCTGAATAATATCTAGAACTAGATCGTGAAGGCTAGAAATAGTCATATCATCATCTACCTGTGACCCGACTGTAACAAAAAGCTGAGTCCCTACCACATGTGATAACTCCAGAACTAAACTCGCCTCAAGACAAAGCTTGTCCTCATATCTCTCCTGTGTTGGTGCTAAGGTGCATTTGGCAGAGCACTCTATCATGTCATGTCGTATAGGCATCTCCATCTGATGAAAAAACATATGTTTGAAGCTGCTGCCCTGTATTACCTTAAGAATATGTGTCTTCCCATCAACATCAAAGTGAACCTTCATGTCCTTGAGATGAAGAGTAACTTCCTCAAATGAATGAAGCCACTTCATACCTAAGACTAAGTCTATATCCCCCATGTTCACCACATAATAATTAGTGTTGAACTCATAGTTGTTCAAGCACAATGGGGGGTCTCTAATCATACGATCACACCTAAGAGTGTGACCCTGGGCTACCTTAACTCTAATGCCCTCAAAATCTTAAGTAGTGAGTCCACATTTTTCCACAAATCTAGCATCTATAAAATTATGTGTGGCTCCTATATCAATAAGGGTGATGACCTTCTATCTTGCCAAAACTCCTCGAAGTCTAAATGACTCATTCGAATGAATGCTGGATAGGCGTGCCTCCCATATATGAAGCTCTAAATCTGCCTCTACCTTAGGCTCTGAAGCCTCTGCCTCCTCTAAACTATCTTGATGTTTAGAATCTTCTGATTCCACATCCTCATAATACGCCCACATCACATGATTTGCTTTGCCCTTAGGCCTCAAAGGGCAATCCTAATGGATATCATACGGACCTTTGTAGTAGAAGCAAAGCTTCTTCCTATGTAGATCATTAAGAGCCTCTCTATCCAATGGTGGTGTTGCTGGGTTGGCCTTTGAATCATTTTTAACACCTAATTTATCTATGTTAAAATCTAATCCCTCTCTATCTCCATTGGAGCACTTATGGTCCCTAGATGAAGAAGTACCTCTAGAGTTAAATTTACTAGATGGGGCTACCATCTCCATGCTATGTGCCTTCTTCATAGCTACTTATAATGAAGGAGGATCAAAGCCTTTCATCCAACCTCTCAATGGTTTTATCAATCCCTCCATGAAGAGTACTATAAGTCACCTCTCTGAAATGTCAAGAACCATAACTGATAACTTTTGGAAGTCACCAATGTAAGACTCTAGACTGCCACTTTGGCACAACTGTGCCAACTCTCAGAAATAGGACTCTGGATCCCTCCTGTCAAAATTCCCTACCATCCTATCCACAAACTCTTGATAAGATGTGATCCAGTCATGATGGAGTGTCACCATCCCGTGGTGCCACCAATCATGAGCTACTCCCTCAAGATTAGTGTCACATATCTGATAGCATCTTTCTTAGCCATTGGACATAATGTGAGAAAGGTGTCTAACTTACTAATCCAAGCCTGCACTGTAACCTTGCCACTACCATCAAACATCATGAGTGTGAGCCTGCTCGTAGCATGCTTAAGATCATTATTTTGGTGTCTAAGTCTCCTGTCTTGTCTAACCAATCTATAGTGCTCTCTCCTCAGATTAACAAAATGATCAAAGGATGTCCTCTCTTGAACATGAGGAGGTAATAAGTCCCACTCATCATTTGCAACTATGTAAACATCTACAAATGGAAATCTCCTGCCTCCTCCTCTGCTGGAACTTCTGGTTCCTCTTGAACAAATGTAGGACGTGTAGGTCTATCCACTATCCTTGAATGGGTTAGTTGTGGTCTCTAATTAACAGTAGCACTCCTATTATCTCCTTATTCCCCATTCTATCTATTAGGTGTGTCATCCCCCTTATCATAGTAGTAAGTGCCTGTAGTGTCTGATTCATCTGCTATTGGCCTGTCATCATAGCACGGTGGAATTCTTTGGTGTCCTGATCAACATCATACCTGTGGCCCCTGGGTGGGCTACCCTCACGTCTGTCACTCATGATAATCGGCTACTGTTCTAACAACTGGGTACCTTCAAGCAAGGCTCTACTATGTGTGTTATACCTATGTGGTCCCAACTCTTGTGGCTACATAAGATTGTCAAACCCTCAGGATGGTAGGAATTAGCTCTGATACCACTGTAATGTCCCTTACTTAAGGGCTCCTTTTTTCTTTCAAAAGCTCTGATACCACTGTAATGTCCCTTACTTAGGGGCTCCTTTTTTCTTTTAAAATCTCTAATACCACTGTAATATCCCTTCGGATACGAAAACAAAGCTCTGAATTACTTATCTATATTTCTACAAAATATCTTCAAATAGATAAATAAATCATAGGATAATCTATTATTTATTTGCTCATATGCTTACAATAGAGGACCTTTGTCAGGTATATAATGAATACTAAAAATACAGCCTTAATATCCTGAGTATTCCACAAATCTGGGAAATAAATTTGGATCTGGTACGTCTCGGCCTGCTGTGTCGAACACATAGTCGCTGGTGTCAGTTGATATACTGCCGATGTCAGTCTTTGTCGGTCCTTCTCTGCCGATGTCAGTCTTCAGTTGGCCAATGTCAGTCACTGTGGATCTCTGTCTACCAAGGTCAGTATCTGTGTGGATCTGTATAGACCTGTATGGACTTCATACAGCTATCAATAAAGCACAACCTGTCTATTTTCAACCCCTGATCTGAAGATATATGGCTTTAATACAGAAGATCTCTATCTATATAATTTATTGAATCAAAAACCTAATAAAATAAATACCTAGAAAGCTCTATGACAACTACTGTATGAATTTACCTCTCAAATCTGTAAACCTCTGTGATAACTTCTATATGAAGCTATCTCTCAATTTGGCAATAGATCAGCTGATATTTCACAGCCTCTGAATCACACACACTAAAGAGTGGACATTCTCCAATGCAGATGAAATCCTGGAACCCTTGGCTCAGTCTTCATAGAAGAATTCTTCAATATCAAAAATCAATAACCAATGCATAAATCCAAACTCTCTCCCATGAGAAACCCTTATACCCTCCAAAGGTGTGCTTGCTAAAATTAGA
Organism: Torreya grandis; assembly: GCA_037957365.1. Classification (NCBI taxonomy): domain Eukaryota; kingdom Viridiplantae; phylum Streptophyta; class Pinopsida; order Cupressales; family Taxaceae; genus Torreya; species Torreya grandis. The sequence goes on from JARHVA010002128.1 coordinate 1,358,102, forward strand.
TTTCCTTAAATTAGACTTAGGGCTTCTTAAATTAGAACTAGGGTCTTAAAATTAGACCAATTCTTAAATTAGAATTAGGGTCTTAAAATTGGACCAAATAATTAATAATTAATAATTAATTAAAATTAGACCAATTAATTAATATTTGATTAAATCAATCAAATATTAATATCTCCCTTAATTCATGTCCGAAAGAGCCCGAACGAAAACCAATTGGAAAAATTTTGCTAAACGAAGCCAAGCCAATTTCCATCAAGACCCTCTAACCATCCTATCAACCTATGAGGGTCGCATAATAGGCTAACCATGAACTCAAAACATGTCAACTAAAAAGGGGGCATGACAAAGACTATCTGGTGGTCCTCATGGCCCTTTTTCTTTTCACCATTTTTTTTCCATTGCCAATGATTATTATTTTTTGGTAAGTTAGTGTCAACAACTATTCCTATAGGCCTAATAATGTGTCCATCATGTGGGACACCAAAAAAATTATATTCAAATTGAAAATTATGCACGTGTTTTTAGCATTCATCATTTCATTAATCTTAGACAACTAATATTTACCAATAAGACGTGTGAAGTTGGTTCTAACTTCACAACCTAGATGATAATATAAACAACCTACAGTCCACATACTATGGGTAGTATGATGTGGCCCAGAGAGTTTGGTAGTAGTGGATATTAATGTAACTCATCAATATTATGTCTCAAATGTTGTAAGAATGTGGTGTTGTAAATTATATCCCAATTATGTGTAGCAACCTTGAGATGTGGACAATAGACCTCATGAATATTTGTAGTAATAGTTATATCTTTGAGGTGTGGGCATTTAGAAGTATGCTCCATTATGATTTATCATTTTGAAATATTATAAATTAGAATTATTTTATGTTTTTCAAGTATGATCATTATACATCATTCATCTTTGTAATTATAAATTTGGTTCTATAATTCTGTAGACACCGAAATAGTGTCTAACCCTTGGTCACCTCCCCCCTTGGTCCATTCCTAACCCATTCCTTAAACCATGCACTTACTAATTTAAAAATAATAATTTATTATTAATATTCTCTCCTTTGACACCTCGCCTGACACCTCGCCTTGGACTATTTCCCACCCTATGACTCACCCAAGACCTATTCTTACTTCTCTCTAACCGCCTAACCAACTCTCGTGCGTATTTAGCCCAACCTTTGACATTCTCCAATGGATAGTGCACTTGGCGGATGGAAAATGGGCTTGGTGGTTTTTTTTCCCATTCTACACCCGCTGACGTCGGTCAAATGTCAGCTGACGCCGGCAGAATCGCCGACGTCGGTTATACTTAAACAAATTTTCTAACTCTTTGAGAGATCCCAATCAAAAATCAGTTAATCTCTGGAGCTAATCACGAAATCTCGAATCTTCTTCTGGCGAAACAAAGTTCTCATGCTTTTGCTTTTCAGTGTTCTAGGCTTCTTGGTGTTTTTGCAGGGATCAACATTTTTGACAGCACTTTCTAGGCACTAAGGTTTTAATCAGACATTCTTCACAAGGATTGCACGATATCTCCATCACCAGTGGCAACCGAAACACAGCTTCTGCACCTTTGCCAACTCGTATCACAGCTAAGTATTTGTACTATTTTCATTTCAGTGTCATTTCAAATATATTAGTATCCTGTCTACCATCTATTCCAAGCATCCTTGACCCAGCCTTCTCTGTCCTTCTCGGAGAGGCTGAAAAGCCTTCTTTCCCATTCATCCTCTGTTTACCTCTGTCACCAATTTAGTCCCCTTCTCCTGACAAAATTCTCATTCCATTAGACCCCAAGCAGTCCCTCTGACTCCTTCATAAACCCTCAAACTCATAGACAAGACCATAGTCCATCCTGCAGACCAGAAACTAGACCTGTAACCCATCCTTGGCCATTACCCCGACCGACCTCGTCCACTTCCCCTACTGACATCGGCAGTCTAACCGTCGTCGGTGACTTTCCTGACCGACGCCGGCAATATCACCGATGTCGGTGACTGTGTTAAGCAGATTGCAGCTTATCAGGTATGCATTTGCTTTTAGTTCTTTCTTTTCAAGTCTTTTATAATTTCTCTTTTCCGTCTCTGTCATATTCTATTTTAAACAGTGGATTGTCATCCTCCAAGAAGCCTTAGCGCTTCTAGGACCAATCTTTTGCTTGGCAATCCACCCTCTTATCAACTAACATTTTTCGTGTTTTAGTGTCTATCTCTTTCAAGTGTCATCCTCCACAACCAAAGAGGAGATCTCACAATGTCTGGATTACGGTGCGCAGACTACATCCAGGTACATACAAGCCTTGACCATCTCTTAAGTTTCTCATTTTCTCTCTTTGAATGTGAAAGCGAAATTGCATAGAAACATTCTAGCACACCCGGTGGGACCCTTAGGGCCTTCCTTGGGTTCCTTTTCTTATTTTTTAATTTAGGTGCATTAGGTTTCTCTCTCTTCACCTCTTTCTTCTTTTCTAAAAGACATCATAAGCAGGAATAAAAAGAACTTTTTCTTTCTTTTCTTGCATTTCTAGACTAGTCAAATCATTTTCTTCAACCCTTTCTCAACTTGTTTTCATTCCAACTTAACATTTCGATTTGGGGATTTAAAATATATTGCATTCCATTTCTGCTTGCTTGCATTTCTTAGTCCACACTTAGTAATTAATAAACCGCATATTGAATAAATCGTAGATCACTTGATGTTACACAACCAGACCACGTGCACTAAATTAAACATAAAACTCACTTGAGACAAGGCCCAATTGGAATTTCATCACCCAGTGGATACCTTACCCATCCTGGTGATCCTACTTGGATCTCACCACCAAGGGGAAAGCCCACTCTGTTCTCTGGCAGAGTCTAATCTATAGGGAAAGTATATTTTGGCTAAGCGAGACCAGCTAACCACTGAAATCGTGAAGTGAGGGGAGCTTGCTCCTTAGCACCAGGCCATGTACAAAACCTAACATAGACTTTTGAGCACCTAAACATACTTGAAACCATCTTTAGACTACTTATTATAGGACCCTTCTAATAGCCAACCTCCTCAAACATCACTTTAAGGCATAAGCCACACGATTCTAATAAAATTATTTCTAGGGATTTAACGCTAGGATCTGCTTGTCCTCATCTTATTTTCTATTTTTATCTATTTTTTTTGAGCTGGTAAGGACATCTTCTTTATTTCCAAAAACTTTTTTTTTGAGTTTCTGGAAAGCACAGTAATCGACATCAGTTTTGTAACCAACATTGGCAACTTTTCTCCACTAGCATCGGTCATCTGATCGACATCGGCAGACTTCTTCACTGACATCAGTTTTTATACTAACGTCGGTCACTGTCCAATTTCTTTTTTCCAAAAATAGCAAGCTTAAAATCCAACTTTCTTTCTATCTAAACATTCATTCTGGTTTTTTGAAATTGAAAAAACACAGTTTTCTGAAACCTGACCCTTTCTTGCCTTGAATGGTTTTGACACGCAGTCAAACCAAGGCTCTTCTTGACCACGCTAGTCAACAACCGCTTCCACCTTCACCATCTATAACCAGTCCTATAATGGAGTTCCACTCAGAGACTGAAAGAACTCCTACTCGCCCAACCCCGCCTCAGACTCCTATTTTCTCAGAAGGGGACCAAGATTTCGCATGATTCTTGGACCTTAACATTAAAGCCTTGCAGCACTATCTCATGCATAGCCAAACGTGAGACTCCCTAGGCAACCCAATATATGGGATGTCGACTTCCTTAGTCGAGATAAGGATCACATCAACAGCACCTATAATTTAACCTCTAGACAATCAAGTCAATACCTCCACCAATAACCCAACCGTGTCTTACCTTCAAAATTTAACCTCTCCTTCTAAACTTACCTCCATGGGGGTTCCAGTACTCCCTCAACCTCAAAATACTCAACCAAACCCCACACCTTTCCAAAACCTACTAGTCTCTATCCCCCCTACTCTTGCACCTATCAACACAAGAGTAATTGTTTACCTATCAACAAGTGTGGCCACTCCTCAACCATCCTTGACGGCCCCTATCCAACTTATGCCTACCAACCCCATAACACAAGTGACTTTGGCTTCAACTTTCGCTCCAATAACTAGCTACCCATATGTTGCGTCTACGCAACCAACCATGTCATATGCCCCTCCCAATATCTTTCAAGCACCTTATAATCTAGGGGGTGCTCCACCCATCAATCTGTCAGCAGATATCATCAAAATGCTGATGGACAAGATGTCTAGCCTAGAGACCTCTATTTCCAACTCACGCAATGCTCTCTCATACAAGTAAATTTGTAATGAGCCCATTCATCCTTCTATCCCGATTAGACCATATCACAACCAATGGGAGCTTCCCAAATTTTCTCACTTTCAAAGCAAGGAAGACCCACAGCAGCACTTACAGGCATTCAGACATGCCTGTTACCTTATTACCCATGACGATGCATTGCTCTTGCACACATTTCCTATGTCCCTTTTTGGCATTGTGCTTGATTGGTATAGCTCTATTGCCAGCCATTCCCTCTTCACCTTTACCCAGCTGGCCCAGCTCTTTCTTGATCACTTCTCCATTAACATCACCAAGAAGGTCTCGATCACGGACCTCTATACTATCCACCAATTCGAGGATGAATCTATAGCTAACTTTGTTGCTCACTGGAGATACCTCATCAATCAACTCTCCTTTTCCTTACCCCAACCCAAACTTATTGAACTTTTCTCCCGAGCCTGCGCCAAACATATTTCTTCCACCTTACGGGTTCAGACCTTCCGCACCTTCGATGAAGCCTTCACGATGGCTCGCAAACTTGAATTACGTGCCATCGAGGAGAATAAAGTCAAGTTGTGGAGTAAGAATCCCAACTCTAAGACCAATGACTCCTCTTCTTCTAAACCTTCATCATCCAATCCTAAGTCTAAAGCTTCAGCTAACGTTGTAGTCGTTAGACCTTCATCTTCTTCAACCAATCAGCCTGAGCCATCCACATCTCAGAGCACCACCCATCAATTCTAGCAGAGATACGTACAACGACAGTATACTCCTCTTAGAGAATCATATGCATCTATACTAAAAAAACTTATTAGACAGGGGGTTCTCAATCTCCCCCAGATTCGACCACCTCCACAATTTGATCCCTCACGCGCCATCCCTGCGTGGTATAGGGAAAATGACTTTTACAATTACCACCGTGTCAAAGGTCATGACATGGGAAATTGCAAAACCTTTAAAAACATAATCCAAGACATGCTTGAAAAGGGTGACCTCATTCTAGATAATCCCAATGCACCTCCTAATTAGGGCATCGACATCTTCAAGCAAATATTTGCCAATCATCCACCAACTCAAAATAATGTCCAGACCTTGATTGACAACACTCATGAACATGACATTCAAACAGTCAATACGGTCTCGCCCTTCATCCCCGACCAACCTCAAGAGGTTATCCATCTATCAGTCCATCACATGTGGACGAACCTCTTTCCCCGATTAGTTCTCCGTCAACCTCTCTCATCTTGGAGGATGCCTCAACCTTACCGGCACCACCAGTCTCACCATCCTCCTTCCTACTACCTATGGAGGACCCGACCTTACCTACTCCTCAATCGTAAGTGGAAGGCACTATAATCCCTGCCCTTTATCCACTTGAGGAGCCACGTTCTTCAGTTCCTTCTCCAACAAGAGAAGAACTTGACTCTCCATCTTCTTCGATCAATGACAATTTAGTTATAACTCCCACACAACTTGGGTCTGAGACTACTGCCACACCTAACACATCTTCTCAAAGACCCAAATTGCATTCAACATCTTCTCAACCATTTTTCTGACTAGTGGAGAAAATTAAACTTCTCCCTTCAAGGAAAGTGGAACATCAGGGATTATGGGAGCATCTTAAAGTTCTTCAACATTCCCGTGCCCTCTCATCTCATGCTACCAATCCTCCCAAGGCAGAATCTCCCAAGACTCTCAATAAAGACCAGACTTCCTCTTCTAAACCTGCATCTACCCCATCTAAACCGATCAAGTCACTCGGCATTCGCCCTATCTCTACCCTCACTCACCCGCAAGTGAAGGTGGACTTAGACCAGACCTCAACCAATAATAGTCTTCCAACCAAGTTGAAGAAGACTACCAGACCACAAAGACGAATGCCTCCTCCTCCATCACTATTGCCTTCCATTTTGGGCCCCCATCCTTTGACTTTGACCAGAATCCTTCCTACTCTGACCTCCAATCAAAACCAGTTGCCTCCTTTGCTTCCTTTACCTACCTCCAACCTACCCTCTCCTAAGAAGGCAGTACCTCTCACGAAGAAAGTACCATCTCTGCCTGTCACCACACCATCAAACCAAAAGGTGGTACAAAAACCTCCGCCAACTCCACCTAAGCAAAAGTCACCAGCATCGTACACACCAACTAGCATAGACCCTTTAGTGGGCTCATACTCATTGATATTGCACCAACTCTTGCAGACTTCTAGCATAACCCTTCTACCCATCAAGCCCTTTCAACCTCTCAGGTCAAAACCTTCTTGGTTTGACGATACGAAGATTTTTTTATACCATCATACACCAGGACATGATATCGAGACTTGCTATGCCCTCAAGGTAGTCATTCATTGCTATATGGAGAAAGACACTCTTCTCCTTGAGGACACTCTTGACCGACCCTCGACATCTTCCCATCCAACCTCTTCAACCACATCAACATCTCACTAGCAGGCCATGACCCCTTCTTCACCTCCTATCTTTGAAATCAATGCTATCCATATAACCACCAGGTCATAAAAGGACAAGGCAAAAGAAAAAGCTGCTATTCCTTAGACCTATCCTTTTGTCCAGTCACCTCAACCACCAAAACCCAAGATTTCCATCTTAGGTGCATCTCAACCCCCTTCTTCAGAGGCAATCAAAGACTCTATGATAAAACAACTTCACCAAATGCCTGTGAAGATGACCTTATATGACTTTATCCAAAGCTCTCCCAGCATCATCAGGCTTTAATCAAAGCCTTACAAGCAGTGGAAGTCCAACCTGAAGACCCTCAACCACTAGCTACCCTAGTCCATTCTTTATCCCCCGTCGCCTCTATCACTTTCAATGATTCTGAAATTCCTACCTCCACCTTGGAAGATCAGGATGTTGCTCTTTTCATCACAGTCTACATTGATTGAACTCATATTAAATGAGTTATGATTGACGAGGGTGCCAGCATTAATATCATTTCCACCCACACCTTTGATCAATTGGCTCTTCCCAAGAATTATGTATCGAAAATCGATGCAATCCTTAGATCCTTTAATGACACCATTGCTAACACTATTGGCACTATTGTCCTCCATATCCGCATTGGTCCACGCATAATCCCAGAGCTCTTCTACATCATTGAGGGAGAATTCCAATATAACATGTTATTAGGATGACCCTGGATCCGCGCTATGGCTTATGTCCCTTCAACACTTCACCGTTGTGTCAAATTTAAACACGACAAACAAGTCCATGTCATTCCTGCCAACCCATCCCCTTTTAAGACTTATGACACAACTTATCGCCCAAATGACATCCTTATTCCTCTCAAGGCATCAACCCAAACATCGTCTCCATCTGCAAAAGTGTCAACTAGTACACAAACAGTGGTTGCCACCACATCATCTTCTTAATTAACAACCAAAGACCCCATGGACAATATCTTCCAGAGACTTTCACTGGGGGAATATCACCTACTTACTCTAGACATGTTCCAGACTCCCCAAGAGTATGGATAGCTTCATCAAAATCCAAGCTATGACCATCAGATTAGAATGGTCATTTCTTATAGTCCTCCTAGCCTTCAAACCAATCTCATCTATGGGGGGTTGGATCAAGCTCCTACTAAATCAAATCCTTCCTCCTCACCTCAAATATTCACATCCAATTTCTCCTTTCTTGGCAACCCCACCTTTGCACATACCTACCTTTATAGGTGTGTATGGAAGAGTTTTGGCTTTGGGCACTACGAACAAGGCTCCCATCGGCCTATCGAACCACCCAATGATGATAATGCAAAGAAATGATATGGACTGGGTTTCCAAGAACCCACTGAGGCTTCCATAAACCTTTGCCCCAAACCCACCATCGACCAATCTCTTCCAGACTTGCCTATTCTTCCATCCTCACCTACAGAGTCAGTGGTTTCCATCCCTTCTAGTTTTTTTACATAAACACCATCCGCTTGGAACCCCTAATCTATCAGCTCAATGGGGTTTCCAGGTCTCTCCCTCTCATTTATCCCAGCATGATAGACAATGAATCGGCAACCATCAACACTGTCCACTACATAGATGACGATGCCATTCTTACCTATATGGGTGCCGATGATTCTTTCATTTAGCACTCCCTCCCTTCTAAAACACAAGTTATGTTAAATGAATCAACCATTGACATTAACCTTTCCTCTTTTGGTGTTCCTCAAGTCTTAAAGATTGGTCAATCTTTAGACACCTAGGAACAAATCAACTATACCACATTTCTCTCAGACAATCGTAAAGCCTTTGCCTAGACCTACGCTAACATGCCTGGCATCGACCCTAACATTGCCACTCATAACATTGTCACAAACCCAGAGGATAAGCCTATTAGGCAAAAGCTTCACAAAATGCATCCTCGTGTTGCACTTCTTGTCAAAGAAGAGCTTCAGCACCTTCTTTCTGTCTCCATCCAACCCATTGATTATCCACAGTGGGTCTCTAACATCGTTCTTATCACCAAGGTGACTGGGGGGATCTAGATTTATACAGACTATCGCAACCTTAACCTAGCTTATCCCAGGGATGACTTTTCTCTTCCAAACATTGACCAACTTGTTGATCTTAAAACTGGCCATGAGATGTTATCACTCATGGACGGATTTTTGGGATATAACCAAATCCTGATTGCACTAAAAGATTAGCACAAAACTACCTTCATTACACCATGGGGAACTTTCTATTATCGAGTCATGCCTTTTGGTCTGAAAAATGTAGGCGCCACATATCAGCGTGCCATGACTTACATCTTTCATGATCTCCTCCATAAAATCATGGAGGACTATGTAGATGACCTGCTTGGCAAGTCTAAGCTTCGTCGCGACCATTTGACTATCCTCAAAATCATCTTCTCTCGCCTTCTTCAATACCATGTCCGTCTTAACCCCAAGAAATGCGTCTTTGGGGTCCTCTCCGAAAAGCTCCTGGGATTCATTGTCTCTCTTCGTGGCATCGAGATAGATCTTGCCAAAATTTGCGCTATCCTCAAAATGCCACCTCTAACTAATCTCAAGCAACTTCACAGTCTACAAGGGAAGGTCCAATCCATCCACTGCTTCATTTCACAGCTTTCTAACCGCTGCCAACCCTTTCATCACCTCCTCAAGAAGGACGTCTCCTTTAAATGGGATAAAGATTGCCAAGAGGCTTTTAAAGCCCTCAAACGCTATTTGGTTTTTCCACCAGTCCTTATTCCACCAAAGGATGACCAACCCTTCTACCTCTACATCTCAGCAACCAATCATTCGTTAGGTGCCATGATCGCGCATCGAGACGAGCAACACCGTGAGCAAGCAGTCTACTACATAAGCCGAACACTTGTTGATTATGAAACTTGGTATACTCATATTGAAAAACTCTGTTTGGCATTAGTCTTTGCCACTACCAAGCTCCATCACTATCTTCTCAATCACAAAACCTTTGTCCTCACCCACACTGATCCTCTTAAATACATGCATTCTAAGCCATATCAAAACCAACGTATGGCTCATTGGCTCATGCTTCTTGCTGAGTTTGACTTAAAATTTGTCTAGCAAAAATTTATAAAGGGGCAAACAATTGCTGACCAACTAGAAGATGCCCCTCTTCCTAACAATTAACCTTCTCAGTGCGAGTTTCTCGATGAATCTATCGCCACTCTCTCGACTGATGACACATTCTACCAAATGACGATGTTCTTTGATGGCTCTAAATGTCAACTCGATGGGGGTGTGGGGGTCATCCTCATCCCACATGAGGGTGAACCCATGCCATTGTCTTTCAAACTCGACTTTGAATGTACCAATAATATGGCCAAATACGAAGCCTTAATTTTGGGACTTCAAACTGCCTTTTCCTTAAATATCAAGTCCATCAACATCTTCAGTGACTCACAACTTGTTGTCAATCAAATTAATGGTTCATATCTTTGTAAAAATGAAATTTTACAAAGGTACAAGCACCGTGTTAACATTCTTCTAGCATCTTTTGACCATCACTTATTGCAGACTGTCCCTCGATCTATGAATAAGTTTGCTGACACCATGACTTTCCTCACCTCGCATATTCCTTCTTCTTCATCATCCTCATCAAGAATTTATGTCATGGTACATTGTGTGCCATTGCCTTCATACATTTCCATTGACATCAATCTCGTTCACACCATAGACTCTAGTTCACAAGATGTATGGTATAAATGACTTGAGGACTACTTGGCTCATTCTATCATTCCTCCCAACCTCTCTAGCAATGCGCGGTGGGCTTTCATCAAGCGCACTGCTCGTTATACCATGCTAGGGGGCCTTCTCTATAAAATAGGTTTTGACGTCCTTCTTCTTCACTGTTTAAACTCTACTAAAGCCTCTCATGCTATTAAGCAAGCCCATGATAGGATTTGTGGTAGACACTTCAGTGGTAACTTGGTTGCCAAGCGCATCCTTCGCCTGGGTTATTATTGGCCCACTCTTCATCAAGACTGTAGCGATTATGTTCGGCATTGCATCAAGTGTCAGCAACATGCTAACTTACTTCATCTCCCTAGTCATGCCTTACAAGTCGCTCAAGACTTCTGGCCTTTTTCATAATGGGGCTTAGATCTCATCAGCGAGATTAACCCTCATTCGTATCTTCGTCATCAGTCTATCATCATTGCCACTGAGTATTTCACTAAGTGGGTGGAAGCTATTCCTCTCGTCTCCACAAAAGCTGACAAGATTGCCGACTTCATCAACACCCACATCATCTGTCATTTTAGTGTGCCTCACAAAGTTATCACCGATAATGGAAAGTCTTTTAAAAACAAAATTGTCCAAAAACTTTGTGACTCCTTTGGCATTAAACTCAGCTTTTCTTCGCCTTACTACCCACAAGCAAATGGGTAGGCCGAATCTTCTAATAAAATCTTAACTAAAATTCTCATGAAGGTGGTCAATGACATTGGAAGGGATTGGCACATACATATTCCCTTCGCTTTGTGGGCTTACCGCACTAGCATTCAAACCTCTATAGGTGCTACCCCTTTCTCTCTTGTATACAGAATAGAGGCTGTCTTACCTCTCGAAGTACAGATCTCGTCTCTTCACATTTCACTCCATGACATTCTTTCTAATGATGACTTTCATCAAGATCGATTAGCTCAACTTGAGTTACTCGATGAGCATCGTCTTGTTGCCCTCAACCATCTCCATGTCTATCAAAATCGCATCAAATGAGCCTATAACAAAACTCTGCGAGAATGAGATTTCAATATCGAAGACCTCATCCTCAAAGAGAACCAACATGTGACCAATATGGAATGGAGTAAACGAGGCAAATTTTCTCCTAATTGGCTCAGACCTTATATCATCACGCACAAGTATGGATCAGGGACTTATCATCTATCTTCTCTTGAAGGCCGACTAGAACCTGAGCCCCTTAATGCTTTGCATCTATGACCATTCTACTTTTAGTCGAGTACTCATCCACTTGACATTTAACTTAAGCTCATCCCTTGAGCAATCTCTATCCTTTTAATCCTCAATCCTTTCCCCCTTTTTCTCTTAACACATCCTCTATAACCCTTTTATGATGTATGGATGCTTCGTCCTAATAAAAGGGCGCCCTTGACCTTCTTTAAGTCTTGTCCATGACTCAACATTCTGTCAAAACTAAATCAAGATGTCAAAATATCCAAGGTCACAAAATCAAATCAAAAAGTAGACTACTCCCTTGAAGGACAGCTGTAATATCATTGTTGTAGCTAATAGACTACTCCCTAGAAAGACAGCTATTCAAACGCCCTTAAATCTATAAAGCAAAGTATAGACCACTCTCTCGAAGGATGGCTATGAGTAAATCTTGCTACAAACAGCACTTTCTTAGAAGCTTCCCACATCGATCAGCTTCACAAATGACCACCAAACAAGTGACATCTCTATGTGGACTTCTCGCATTGATCAGTCCACTCTAAAAAAAAAGGGGGGGTCATGGACTTGACTTGTAGTTATCTCAGGGTCTCCTATAAAAAAGGGGCAAAGTTTTCCCTACTCTAAAATGGGTTACCCTTTCCTCCTATCACATCACCTACTCAAGGGACTTCGAGCTCACTTTAATGTCAAAGTGATTCAATTACCGCTCTAACATAACTCATGGTCAACGATGCAATGCATAAATGAGGCTCTTGGTTCTAACAACCCCTATCTATGCTATCATTTTGGTCCTTGTCAATAAAAGGGTGCTTATGCCTTTTACCTTCTACCAACACTTTGGTCACATTTAACCACATCATTTGTCAAAACAATTCAATCCATCTCTTTTCAAACCACTCACATAGCCTACTTATTCTGGTTTCCATAAACATCAACACACATGGAAACTATCAACCACTCAATTTATGTCAAGCATAAACCATTACTTGCTGAAACATAAATCGACCTGCAATTCATTTTTAGAAAAAATCCATCATGAATATGGATAGTTGCTAGGGATGAAAAACCCTGACCAATGTTACAGAATACACCATTTAGAAAAGGCTGTAGCATCATCTTCTCCTCATCATTTCAAAGCATGTACCCTCAGACACGTGGGAAGTGCTATATCATTCTCATGACCAAAATCAACCACTTCACTCTTTTTCCTCCCTCTTGGGAGAACTACATTGGCCTGAGGCCCTAACGATAGGGGCTATGTAGGCAACACTCAGTTGACATGGGGTCTTCTAGGGTTAGCTCGGCCATTCCTTCATCGCATTTCTTCCATCACATTCCTTTGTCACCTGCCAATCGCATCACAAACAATCACATATTTTTATAATCATTAACATTAATCATTTTCATCCATGTCATTAATCATTAATCTTAATCATACATCCATCATCATATAAACACCATAATCTTAGCATCATAATCCTAAACATATATCAAATCAAAATAGCATACAAACACATCCACAACATTTTTCATAAACACATCTATGATCAAATATCTCATCATATATATATCAATAGTTTTTACAATGACACAATCTGTGTCTCTGTCTCTCTCTCTCAACAAAATATATATACATCTCGCATCATCAGCTCGCAGACTAATATATACATAGTAGCAAGGTCTGCCCTCAAGCTTGTGGCTATGGTGGTGGCAGCGGTGGCCTAAAAGATGCTGTATCATCTCCTTCCTCTGATCTGCACCTCCTGCATGACTCAGTAGTAGTCATCCGTGACCTAAACCACTGCTAGCTCTGCTCTACCCTCATATCAGAGTACCACTATATTTGAGGAAACCCCCTAATGGCTCCCTCATAATATGTGATCTCATCTAATGCATTATGGTATCTAACTATAGATACCATCTGCGGTGGACCCATTTGACCTACAGCTGTGCCCTGCACTGAACCCTACGGCTGTGAGAACGCTAGCTGCACTGACACTGACTGTGTGGGCTCCTGAGCTAGCTGCTAAGGTGGATGTTGCATCGGGTCCTACGCCCTAAAAACCTATCCTACCACTGCCTGTGCTTGGGCTACAGTGAGCTATCCCTATAGCAGTGTGACTTGACTTGTTAACACTGTCACTCAACTCATCATCTCTATCAGCTGCCCTGTAACCCCTACCAACTGTCCCTGCAAAACTGTGACTTAGGCCTGTGCCACATCCCTCTCCTACCGCATGGTGTCCCTCTCCTCATGGGCTGTATCCCACTCCTTGGTAATGGCCTATGGATCTGGCTGCGGCCCTACCTATAAACCTATGTGCTATCCTACCCACCATGCCATGTAAAGGCCTCTGTACAACCCGGGTCAGCCACCCCAGGTCCTGCCGATAACTCCTTAAAATTTGGGCCCTCTATCTCCTCTAGTAGTGGGAGCAGTGCCTCAATGTCATCCCATCTGTACAATGGGAATGTAGGAGGTACATCCTATGGCAGCTCATACTAGTGCCACACTCTCTCTACTGGCACTCTCTCGAGCTCACCGGCTCGCCTGCCCCTGACCCATCTCAGGCTCTGCACACCAACCAGCTACTCTCCCTAGTCTCTGAATGCTGGATAAACCAAGTATGGTCTCCAGATGATGTTTGTAGGAATTAGGGTCTCCAGTACCCCTCTGTAGTGGCCAATGTCTCTGACCACTCTGTCTACCCACGTCTATGCCATCACCTCGTGCCACCACTTGAATTCGACCCTGAAGCTGGCCTGAATCACCACTAGGAAGCCAAGAGGATGGGTAACCACTATATGCTCATAGGCCCAGCAATGTAGCAGGTGGCCCATGCACAAGCTGTATCACCACCACTGACTAATACCCCATAGCTCTCTATATACTTGGGCCAAAAAGACAGGCACCCAAGTAAACACTATTTGTTGCTCTATCATATCTGTCAAAACTCCAGTCATAGCGATTGAAAACCTACCTCCCTTTACATCTGGCAGCACATAAACCATGATGCCTATCATCATTAACACCGCTAGTCGATGTGCATCCTCGTCTGCAGTGTATAAAGGCTCATACACAAAACTCACTGAGTGGTAGCTCATCTCAGCAATGTGCTCTCCAAATAGCATAACCATATGAATATTGTGCACCTCTCTCGAGCACACATAAAGGTCTGCTTCGTGTATTGGTAGCCATAAAATCTGGTACACATCCTTAACTATGACCATCATCTCTCCCATGGGCAGATGGAAAGTGTTGGTGGAATGATCCCACCACTCGATCAGCACCACCATCAAGATCACATCCTATGCCACTCTACAGTAGCATCGTAGCCCGTCGAGTCCAACTACGCTCATCTATGCCCACTCATCGACTGTCACCCCTCTGTGCATCTGCATCAGCAATGTCGAGAGGCGATCCTACAACATCAAAGTCAGTCTCGCCTGCATCCACCCAAGTCAATCTCATGTTAAAAATTTTCCCTATTTCACTATCTATCCCTGACCCAACACCTAAGAAGCCCTTGGCATAGCTTTGACCCCTCGACTTAAACATTTTTCATCCCTCTTTTAACCAGGTAGCCAACTAACATCGGTTAGCATGTCAACAATGGCACTCACCTAACCGATGTCGGTCACTTAGTGACCGATGTCAGTAGGTTAGTGACCAACACCAGTCGCTGGTCGACTGACGTCGATGAACCTGCCTCGTCGATGACTAGTTCAGCCCTAGGGCCGAACGGGGTGAGCCCTAAAATTTAGGGCTTCCCCATTTCTCCCCACTACACCCCCCAAAACTATCTCAAAACCCCCTAACTTATCTTAGATCCCTTTCCCACCCTCCTAACTACCCTCCCCACTCACTTTCTACCTAAATTCACACAAATTTCAAACAACAAATAAAAACAAAAATTTAACTCAATAGGGCTTAGAAACCCTCCTACCTTATCTCGGCATTGCCAGCGTGGTCGCACAATGGGTGCCACTGGTGGTGGACCTCCCGTAGGTCCTCTACTACCCTCTGCCATCACTTCTACCTTGAACTCCTACTGACCCATAGCTGACTCTTCAACCTCCAATCTAACTCCAATTTACTCCCTCTCTCCACCAATCTCACTCTGCCACCTCACACCGCTAATTCACTCACTACCAGTCACTTTTACTCCTAAAATCTAGAGCACCTTTTTTTTCTCTCAGTCAAATAATCACAAATGACTTTTGGTGGGCTGCCAATCTAGTTTTGTCAGATTTGATAGGCCACTGATGTCGACATTGATGTGCCCTAATCTGTCGATGTCAGTCGACCTCTGCCTACGTCAGCCATTTTTGGCTACCGACATCAGTTTTTGTCACCGACGTCAGCGTCCTTCCTAGCTCCTTTTTTTTTGTTGCCCCAAAATCATGTCCCCAATCAGTCAGCCCTCTAGTACACATTATTTTGGCCCCCTGGGGCACACTTGAGATCACTTTTACCTCCATCCATCGACCACCAGACCTTGGAGATCATGACCATCTCCTCTAATCGTGACTACTTCCAAAGTGATTTTGCCTTGGTTGTTTTTGCATCTATGCTACCTCATGATTGGTTAGCAAAATTGTGCGTAAACTTTTGACCTTCACAAGTATAGGATCGCAAGCCAATTGATCTGCAATACTTGTGACATTTTCATGTTTTTGGGAGCACTTCCTGGGCCTGGGATACTTGGAACATGATGACCATTAGAGCTTCAACTTAGATTGAATAACCCAATTAGTAGATGACTAAATGCTGGAGACCAGTTATTTCAATTTTGGCACTCCTCGACCCTCGACCTGTGACAATTTGACCTGACCATCTCATGAAGTGGTGTATGTGTAATCATGACTTTTATAGCGTTCTCACTCTATCTTCGCCCCTTTTTTTATCTAATCTTTGTCAAATCAGCACTTGATTCTAAGTTCCCTTCTCTCGACTCCTGCTTTGAGGGAGAATACCTCATCCATAATCGAGGCAACCAACCCCTCCTATTTTTGTCTTGCAATTCACTTGAATAACTAACAAGATGAAATCAACCTTATCCCATACCTGGGGCAACCAACTCCTATTTTTGTCTTGCAGTTTGTTTAGAGCAACCAACAAGACAAAAAGGGGCAAATGTAGACACTGAAATAGTGTCTAACCCTTGGTCACCTCCCCCCTTGGTCCATTCCTAACCCATTCCTTAAACCATGCACTTACTAATTTAAAAATAATAATTTATTATTAATATTCTCCCCTTTAACACCTCGCCTTGGACTATTTCCCACCCTATGACTCACCCAAGACCTATTCTTACTTCTCTCTAACCGCCTAACCAACTCTCATGCATATTTAGCCCAACCTTTGACATTCTCCAACGGATAGTGCACTTGGCAAATGGAAAACGAGCTTGGTGGTTTTTTTTCCCATTCTGCACCCGCTGACATCGGTCAAATGTCGGCCGACGCCGATGAAATCACTGACATTGGTTTTACTTAAACAAATTTTCTAACCCTTTGAGAGATCCCAATCAGAAATCGGTTAATCTTTGGAGCTAATCACGAAATCTCAAATCTTCTTCTGGTGAAACAAAGTTCTCATGCTTTTGATTTTTAGTGTTTTGGGATTCTTGGTGTTCTTACAGGGATCAACATTCTTGACAGCACTTTCTAGGCACTAAGGTCTTGCATCAGACATTCTGCACAGGGATTACATGATATCTCCATCACTAGCGGCAACTGAAACACAGCTTCTTCACCTTTGCCAACTCGTATCACAGCTAAGTATTTGTACTATTTTCATTTTAGTGTCATTTCAAATATATTAGTATTTTGTCTATAGTTTATTCCAAGCATCCTTGACCCAACCTTCTCTGTCCTTCCCAGAGAGGCTGAAAAGCCTTCTCTCCCATTTGTCCTCTTTTTGCCTTTGTCACCAATTCAGTCCCCTTCTCCTGACAAAATTCTCAATCCATTAGACCCCAAGTAGTCCCTCTGACTCCCTCATAGACCCTCAGACTCACAGACAAGACCACAGTCCATCCTATAGACCAGAAACTAGACCTATAACCCATCCTTGGCCATTACCCCCACTAACCTTGTCCACTTCCCCTATTGACGTCGGCAGTCTAACCATCGTCGGTGACTTTCCTGACCGACCCCAGCAATATCACTGACATCAACAATTGTGTTAAGCAGATTACAGCTTATCAAGTACACATTTGCTTTTAGTTCTTTCTTTTCAAGCCTTTTATCATTTCTCTTTTCTATCTCTGTCATATTCTGTTTTAAACAGTGGATTGTCATCCTCCAAGAAGCCTTAGCACTTCTAGGACCAAGCTTTTGCTTGGAAATCCACCCTCTTATCAACTAACATTTTTCATGTTTTAGTGTCTGTCTCTTTCAAGTGTCATCCTCCACAACCAAAGAGGAGATCTCACAACGTCTGGATTACGGTGCACAGACTACATCCAAGTACATACAAGACTTGACCATTTCTTAAGTTTATCATTTTCTCTCTTTGAATGTGAAAGCAAAATTGCATAGAAACAAATTCCTCACATTGATTTGTATTATGGCTAGTGATCCGATGATAGTTACAATTTAGGAACCCCTATTTAGGAATGATTTTGTTACTTGATATGTGTCTATTATGAGGTAGAGATGTTATCTTATGCTCAAGTAACATAGAAAGGATAGTATTAAGTGCATATTATCTTATTGTTAACTATAAAATTTGATGTGGAGACTTATGTGAATATTCCATGTTATTGACATGATTTAGTTGTATTTATCCTTTGTAAGGTTGACTTTATGTTTTTAGACAAGAGGGATGGATTGAATAATAATTTACATGTTCATCTGATAATTTTGCCTTTCCATTATATGAATGTGATTTTGTATCCTTTGGTGATTAATTTAACTTGTATGTACTAGGACCTATAGGTGTAAAAAGGCAATGTGAAACATTCTCAACTAGATAAAAATTGAATTCTTACAATTATTCATCTATCATAGTATGAGGAAGTTAAAAATAATTATCATAGTAATCTAAAACATTACCATCTTGATGCTCAGTTTTAACCTATAAAAGAAGCTCAAATGTTGGATTTTCTTATTGTTTAGGTATCATTGGCTCTTTTGATAATTTTTCTTATTATAATTATGTATCCATGTGCACCTTAGGATCTAGTGCCTTATAAGCATACTGAGTTAAATGTGTTATTTTTATTAATTCTCCCATCTCATAATTTGGTATGATTTCAAGTGGAATGTATTACTTTGGTGGTATTATTTTTGGAATCTCTTCCATGTTGTAATGTAACATTTAACAAAATTTGGAAGGTTCATCATTAGTAGGCAATGTCAATAAGGTCCTATTATGGCATTAATATGTACCCTTGGAAAGATTTATTTAGGCTCCCTTTGACTAATCCATAATACTGAGATAATCTTAGGCCATGGGTAACCTATGATGGGGTTGAACCTCTAAAGAAGGTTGGCTTCCTCTTGGTAGATCACCTAAACTAATGCTACTATAGTGAAAAGGGTTAGAAAAGGGGAAAGGGATCCTAACAAACCTAACAAGGTGATGAACCAAATAAAAATGGGAAACTCCCATAAGCTTGAACCCACACTAGATCTATAGAATACAATTCTAGCTCACACAACCTCACAATCTAGCTAATTGCATAAGTATTTCATAGACTAGGTTCAGGAGTCAATGAATGTAAACAAAGAGGAGTTATAAGAATCACTAAAAGATTACATCAATGGAAAAAATAACACTAACATAGACCTATAAAAAACTTGAAAATACCCTAAAAGAGGTCAGAAATGAGGACAATGGATATGGAATAATCTCCTTCATAAGGCCATCATGTACAACTCACTAAACACTAATCCAAGGTAAGAGATAGGTAAAGAAAGTCTTATTGCTTAAAGAGGTAGTTATTAAAAATTCTTGATATGGTTTAGCCTTATCAAGATGAGCATATCTTACAATATCTCAAAGAGTCCCTTTATACTCCCAAAAATGAGCACCATCCTACAAATGAGAAATAATCGGTAATATAGAGAAAGAGAGAAGAGGGAGCACATTAACTAAGAACAATCAATGAGTTTCCACCACCTTTTAATGAATGCTCAACCACATTTTGATCAAGTCAAAGCTAAT
Source organism: Torreya grandis (assembly GCA_037957365.1). Lineage (NCBI taxonomy): Eukaryota > Viridiplantae > Streptophyta > Pinopsida > Cupressales > Taxaceae > Torreya > Torreya grandis. Next base: position 1,377,959 of record JARHVA010002128.1, read on the forward strand.
ACATCATAGACAAGATAGCCTTCATTTATCCCAATAGACTTTGAATCATTTCATTGATTGAGCAACACATTAGAGGACAAGAGTTTGTTGAAAGTGATGAGTCATGATCCTACTATGAAGAAAAAACCTCAGAAACCCTAAAAATCTATTAAATTATCCAAATAATTTCTCCAACTTCTATACCTCTACCTTGGGACTCTATGCCATCTTCCACTTGACTTGTTCATGAGGACAAAATCCTTATATCTTGAATTTGACAAAGTCATGGTATGTATGCTTTAAGCAGTGGTAAGTACCTTCTTTTTTGAGTCTATGACTATATCAAAACATGAGACACTCATTTATAATCACACATCTACCCCATTTCAATATCTAAATATAGGTATACTATAGATAAAAACTAGTCTCAATATTGGTTTTCATATAGCTATAATTTTAATGGAAAACCTACAGGCCATACAGCTTCCTTTTTGAACTATATTAGGTTTGAATAAACCTATTATACCTTCATATATCTTGTGGAAGCCAAGGATTCATTTTATGTGATGTTTAAAACATAATAAAACTAAGTCTACATGTTTTGGATCCTCCAATAGAGGTCTCGACTGAGCTTCAATGGCATCATTTGAAAATTTGTCCTGGTTTGACCTTAGGTCACATTTTCTCTCCATTGAAGTCCCTTAGCTTTCAAATTTTAATTTTATCCATTGATCTTAATCTTGGATCCTCAATCATGATATTTATCAGCTTTGTCTTCTTCTATAGGATCTTACTATTAATATATCTACTTTCATGCTTGTTCCACATGGTGGCCTTGCATTTGTCTTGAGCTTGTTGACTTCTTGACCTTATGCACACCATTGATTTCCTTGGAGTGATTGAATGTGTGTCATCAATATACTTATGCTTGATTTAACTTACACCATTTGTCTACTTTGTCACTATGATCATGACACTTATCATCCCTTTATCTCAATATCCTCTAACTTTTTAACTTCTCGCTCATTGTTTATCTATTTTTGCATGATAGATCATACATTATTGATCTATTTAGGCCCACTAGCCTTGTCACTCAACATGTACCATTAGATATTCATTAAATCACTTGAGATATTGACACTTTTTAGCCACACATTCATCCTTAGAACATTTTAATTCAAATATCTATTTCATGAGGCTTAAACTTGACATCCCCATAAATGTCACATTCTGCTTGTTCAACTTTGAATGCTTGTAGCTTGAGATAAACAACTCATCAAATCATGAAATTTGGATATAATATTAAAGGAATAAATAAAATTATGTCCATGTAATTATTTTTATCTTATATGCCTCCTAAGTGAGCTTATGAAATGTGCAACCAAAATGACCTGTTCATTTTTGCATGATGTTTGATGATGGTCTAGTTTATCTATGCTTGAGCTTGAACTTTCAAGACTCAAAATGAGTTTTTGAGGCCTGTGAAACCTGATTTATGTACATTAATGTAATTATCACCATAAATAAATATTCTCATCCTCTCTATCTATTAAAAATCTTGGTATGTAGGCCAAAATTGGCCAACATCTTTGGTGACTCATATGGAAGCATGCTTGCTATGCTTGAGAACCTAGACTAGTTGCCTTGTTTGATCCATTAGGTAGGGAGTCATAAGCTGATTTGAATTAATTAAGGCTACCCCTTTCTTTAAAACCCTCTTTTGAAGAAACAAGGACCAAAAAAAAAACAATATCTATGCCCAAGGCACTTATGGAAGGGAAAGATAAAACTAAAGAAACTAACATAAACAAAGTAACGGAAACTAACCTATAAACAAATGTGCACATAAGAACTTAGATAAAATCATTAAATATACTATAATATATAAAATATTTTACATAAATTTATAATTACCTCCCTCCTCGGTCAAATGGGAAACTTTTGGTATCATTCACTTGTAACAAACCAAGATGAAAATTACCTTGCTTTGGAGGTACCAAAAATGGTGAACCAAGCAGCTTGATGGCCAATCCTTTTGATGTGTTCTCCAATTTATGAAATGGAAAAAACATGTCTCTAATGTATACATATTATTCTAAGTCTTATAAGCCTTGTTCATGTTGGACTACATGAGCACTTACTTGATGTTTCTCATCACCCTTGAGAAAGCCTTGCATGAAGACTTTATTTAGGCTCTTGGGGGAAAATACACTTGGTTCACTTGGTGGCTCAAAAATATTATATCCTTCCCCATTTTAATTTTTTAAATTATGAATGATCATACCTATATAAGCATGCTCATAATTTTTTATAGAAAGGACATGTCTCTTAGCCTCTTCAAACTCTTTGGTTATGGCATTAAACTATGGCATTGAATCATTGCCATAACTCTCCAGGCTCTTCACTGATATGTTCATAAAACTACATCTCTTGAGCATTTGAGATGTATCCTTTATCAACCTCACTCAATATTTTGTCTTTATCTTAAAATACAAATAAATTTTTCTTAACCATCCAAGGTCTAAAACATCATACCTTTCTTGCTCAAACTTTGATCTGGCTTAACCATCCAAGGTCCACTTCAATAAATTTGAGAAAAAATGTTACCATTGGTCTTATAAGTTTCTTGATCTTCCCTTTACCTCCATAATAGGCTCATGAAGGTTGTTCTCTTGATTCTCATCAGGCTCTTATAACTTGAAAGCTGAAACATTCTCTTCCCTATGAAGTGGGTTGCCTATCATTATTTCCTCATCATAGACACTTGTATTGTCCTCCTATAGCTCACTTATGACTATAACCTTCTCCTATATCCTTTGTAAAATAGATTATTTCTCTAAGAGGGAGATGGTGGGAGGGTGACTAAGTTCATCTTACTTGTAGCTTAGGAGAGCATCTTTCTAGATAAGGACTTTGAATGATATATTTGTTGGATCTTAGGGGAGGGAGATAGATTCATGTAACTTTTGTATGGAAATCTCATTGAGTTGAGCTAACACCTCTTTTTCTTGAGCTAGGTCCTAGACTACCTTAGCTAGCACTTCCTCTCTCTTGTTTGAGCCCTCCTTGACTGATTTCCATGAGGAGAAAGCATAAGGCTTGGTCACCTTCTCCTTTTCTTGAATATGTGTGGGAGAGGGTGGTTTCACAAGAGAGGGTATGACACATTTAGGGTCATTGGCATAGGAGAAGATCCAAAATGGGATGGCTTCATATTCTCCAACTGAATGACCCTTAGTGACTGGCCTGACTCTTGATAGAGATGAGCTTTGATAAGATTGCCTAAAAGGGTGGGTTTGAACTTGAAAAGGAGTAGGAGAGGTTATTTGGGGTCTAGGGTTAGATGCTCTCTATTTCAAGAACAACTAATAGTCATTGTCCCTCTTTGTTGGGTCTTACCTAACCAAGCATTCTTCCTAAAAAATCAACTCCTACTCCTAAACATAAGCTTGGTTTTCAAGATTCTATTATTTCTTGTAGTAATCATCTTCCATATCAACCTCTCTTAATTCTCTTTCAAGATCAAGCCACATCTCCCTAAGGCTCTTTTTTGGTTGACTATAGAGGCAAATTCTGACAAGGCTGATACATTGAATCTTGAGGGCTACTTGGGGAGAAGCCATGAACATTGCTAACTTCATAAGAAGGATAAGGATTGAAATAACATGCATTTTGATCAAATGAGTGATGATATATACCAAATGATTGTGATTATGCACCTAGGATACTTATACCATCTAATTTTTGTAATGGATTTGTCATTGGTGTTTTCAAATATACCTCTAAAGGTTGATTGCATTGAAATTCAACACCAAGAACCATTCAGTGAGATGTATAACATATTAAAGCCCCACTAGGCATGCCAAAAAATATTATGGCATTACTTTGTGCCCTTAGAGAGAGTTATTTAGGCTCCCTTTGACTAAGCTATAATATTGGAACAACCCCATGCTTTAGGTAACCTATGATGGGGCTAAACCTCCAAAGTAGGTTGACTTCCTCTTGGTAGATCACCTAAACTAATGCTACTATAGGGAAAAGGGTTAGAAAGGGGGAAAGGGATCCTAAGAAAGATAATGAGGTGATGTACCAAATAAAAATGGGAAACTTCCATAAGCTTGAACCCACACTAGATCTGTAGAACATAATTCTATTTCACACAACCTCACAATCTAGTTAATTGCATAAGTATTTCATAGACTAGGTTGAGGAAGCAATGAATGAAAATAAAGAGGTGTTCTAAGAATCACTAAAATCTTACATAAATGGTAGAAAGAACACTAATATAGACCTATAGATAGCTTGAAAACATCCTAAAAGAGGTCAAAAATTAGGACAATGGAAATGGAATAATCTCCTTCACAAGGCCATCATACACAACTCACTAAACATTGATCCAAGGAAAGAGATAGGTAAATTAAATCTTATTACTTCAAGAGGTAGTTATTACAAATGCTTGATAGGGTTTAGCCTTATCAAGATGAGCATATATTGCAATATCTCAAAGGGTCCCTTGATACTCCCAAAAAAGAACATCCTCCTACAAATGCAAAATAATGGATAATATAGAGAAAGGGATAAGAGAGAAGAGGGAGCACATTAACAAAAAATAATCAATGAATTACCACCACATTTTAATGAATACTCTACCACCTTTTGATAAAATTGGAGCTAATACATTGTAGACACTAAAAATATACACACCATAATTTTGAATGTCAAAATTCCCCTAGATTACCTGAAGACCTTCCTTACGACCAATCTAGCCTTTTAACCACAAACCAAGCCTAACCTATTGTCAATTTTCCCAACTGGCTTAACCTACCCTTTTACCCATCTTTGCCCTTCACCCTCAATCATCGATGGTTAGGATGAGTGCTGATGGTCACCTTGACCATCAATAGTTAGGGTCCACCTTCTTACCCACTTAACATGCAAACCACCCCACCTTACTTTTCAAAAAATAGCTTGTCTTAATCCACATGTGAGCTATTTCATGAGTGAGTTATAATTAGAAGGCCTAGTTAATGTCTTGTTGCAACTCTCTTGCCTTGCCTATAAGAAAAGAAGAAAAGGAGGTGAAATCCATTTGTAATTGCTATCAAGAGTTTATGCATCTAGAGTTCCTTTATTTTTTAGGTCAACCATCATTACTAACCCAATAATCTAGCCATCATGTCAAAGAGTTAACTTGTCATCACTACTCTACTAAAGCACAAAGTATCGTTACTTTTCCAGAATTATGTTAGACTCTACTAATGAGTCAACCACCTCAAGCACCTATCTATCAGCCTTATAAAAGATAAGTATTTGTTTTTTGATATTTAATTACTTAATTTATTTTTTCCACTCAACCCAATACCAATCCATCTCCTAAAAATCCACCTTGTGATCTTATCAATCAGATATTTACCAACTCATAACCACACATAGTAACCATTGATGGTTACCTCAACTACCTATGGCTTGCCCAACCATCGATAGTCAGCTTGACTATCAATGGTCACCTTAACCACCGATGTTCAACTCAACTACTAATGGTCATTATGGTGGGAAATTCTAGAAATTTATTCCCACCTACTTACCCCCATCCAAATTTGGTTTTCTATGTCCCTTCCTATTCATAGACCCCTTCCTAATTTCCTAAAGTAGGCCCAAGCCATTTAGCACTAGTATTGATTTTCTTAACGTGGTATTAATTATTTCTAGTCTATCTCTTTAGAAAGAATTACTTGTTTTTAATTTTAGTACCTTTTGATTATTGATGCAAGTAATTTTTTATTTATTTTTATAAAATTGATTATTTAAAATGTGTGGATTGACAGCCCTTGAGGAAGCTTTTGTTTTTGGGATCTAGCTAGCAATAGGTAATCCACTCAACTATATATCCAAAAAACAAATTTTCTTTATTATTTTCTTATTTATGGGTCATCCTCCCAAGCTAAATATAATTTCTTCATTATATTTTGATTCAATGTATGCATAATTAAAAAGGTTTTTCAACCATAACTATATTTAGTTTCTACTTCTCTTTCTAAAATATAAGCTGAAATTGACTAAAATATTTTGGCATGCCTGGTGGGACCTTGAGTCTTTACTTTGGGTTTCTCTTCTTTGCATTTGTGTGCTCTTCTCTCTATCTATTCCCATTAATGAAATTGAAATTTCTTTTAGGCTTAAAATTACGTGCATACATTGATTGCTTACAAGTTTAGCTCACATATTTTAACTTAAATCAAAGTAATCTTATTATAGCATCATGTTTATTTAACACACTAATATGAACCACTTTCATCAATTAAACATCAAACAAACTTGAGATAAAGCCTAACTAGGATTTCATCACCTAGCGGTAACCTTACCCCTTTCTCGAAAATCCTACTTGGAGGTCATTACTAAGGAGAGAACTAACTCAACTCTCTAATTATGTACAAACTCTAAAAATCAATATATATTGGCTAAGCACTTGATACCCTTATCTTTGTGGTGTGTGAAGTGAGGGGGTATGCCCTAATACCAAGCCCTATATTGATTCCTAATACAAATTCCTTTTGATTTCCTAAACTATCCAAAACCAACCATATATTTCTTCTATAGTGCCTAATCTACAAGATAACTTATAACACAAATTCTCATAACTTAAGGCATAATCCAAAAGTGAGATTAAAATTAACCATAAGATTTTAACATACTCTAGTCTGAGTTGTATTTCCTTGATCATTTTCTTGCTTACTCTCCATTTGGGTTATAAGATTCTTTGTGTTCTCCTTTCATCCTACTTACATGGTTCTCACTCACCAACAACTAAGAGACTTAGCAAGTCAAGACCCATCCATAGATTATATAGTTCCCTCTACCTCTTCATCTATGAAGTATATCTTAGATCCTAAGAGTTCTCCTCATCATTCTAATGCTTTTATTATGCCTCAAATAGTCTCCCAAGGCAATCTAGATTTTGTTTCCTTTTTTTATAATAACTCGGTAACCTTGTAGAATTATCTTAACACAATATCTCATTATCTACCCATTTTCGTACCACCTACAAATCTACCCTATGGCATGCCATTAGGATTTTTATGGATCTCTTCTATTTCTACTATCACCACCTAATTGTTAGCTACTCAAGCATCTACCTTAGTTGATAACCCATTGGACACAACCATGAAAAACCAACCAACTCAAACTTATAACACCCAAACACCTCTTAATCTAATTAAAAATTCTTATAACATAGCTACCACCTAAAATTTACCTACCCATACTCCAATTACTATTAGGATTACCCACTACCACAGTCACTACCATTCCTTTAGTTACCTTCACTCTGATCCAAAGCATAGTGGCACCCAAAACTTCTACCTTACCACCTATCACTACCAAGGTTATCACTTATCACTTACCTCTGACTCAACCACCCACACCCACTCAGTAATATATACCTTCTACCCAACCACTAGTGATTGCATATTCATATTTGGCTTCAACCCAACCACCTATGACCACTTACCCATACGTGGCAACTTCTCAACCTCTATAAAATTAATAATATGTAACTCAACCCAAACTAAAATATATACCTCAAAACCCTTTAGGTGCACCACCCCCAAATGAACCAAATACAAATACTTATGGATAAGATGACAACTCTAGAGTCATCCATCTTTGGGGCCCACAATCTCTTATCTTATGACCAAATTTGTAATGAGCCCATCCACCCATATGTGCCTATCATGTCAAATCCTCCAAAATGGGAACATCCCAAGTTCTCCAAGTTTTAGAGTAAGGAGGATCCCTAACAACACCTTAGGGAATTTAGGCATTCATGTTATTTAATTTCCTATGATGATGCCCTCCTTCTCTACACTTTTCTTATGTATTTGTTAGGACTAGCATTAGACTAGTATAGTTCCTTAACCAATAATTCTATCTTCTCCTTCACTCAACTAGCTCAAACTTTCTTAGACCACTTTTTGATAAATATTTCCAACAAGGTTTCCATCACTAACCTCTACTCTATCTAGTAGTTTGATGATGAATTTATTGCCTATTTTATAACTAAATGGAGGAACCTAATTAACTTTCTTTCTCTTTACCCTAACCTAAATTGATTGAACCTTTTTATCAAGCATGTGCCAAGAACATCTCTTCCACATTGCATGTTCATATATTTTTAACCTTTGATGAATATTTTACCATGGCACGTAAACTAGAAAATTGAGCCATCGATGAAGGAAAGTTAAAACTAAAAAATAAGAACTCTACCTATAAAACCAATGAGGCTTTATCAAATAGAACAACCAAACTAATACTAGGATCAAAATCAAGGGCACTATGAACATGGTTGTCCTTAAAGTCACTTCTCCATAATTTTCCAACCAACCAAATTCCTCTTGTTCCTAAAAGAAAAACTTGAGAAACCAAAACCAGAACACTCAAAAGTAATTTACTCCTCTTGGAGAATCTTATGATTCGATCCTAGAGAATCTATTAAAATAAATATCACACAACTTCTTCCTATCAAACCACCTCAACAATTTTATTTTTCTCATCCTACACCTAGTTCATACAATGAAAATGAATTATAAGCTTTTTACTGAGTGATAAGACATGATGTTAGTAGATGTAACACCTTTAAGAGCACTATCCAATCTCTCATTGACAAGGGTGAGTTTGTGTTGGATAACCATAATACACCTCAAAACCAGGCCTTTGACATCTTTATTAAACCTTTCCCTAACCATCCACCTACCAAAAATGAGAGCAACATGATTGAGTGCCCTCACAATACCTGTTATGATTAACATGGTTCTTGGTACACTCATTATTGAAGAACCTACTAACCAACCTATATGTCCTTTGCCCTCTCCACTTATTGAGGTATCAAAGTTACCTTCTCCTCTTTTGGAAACCTAAACTAAGGAAACACCCCTTTCTCCTCATCTACTTATTAAGGTAGTGGAGCCATCAACCCCTTCTTTTACCAACATACCAAAACAAGCACTCATTTTACCTTCTCCTTTAACTATTAAGCAACTTATTGCCCCTTCATAAATCATTCTCAAAGAGGGATCTCCCATGTCTACACCTCCCATAGAATAATCACCCATTCAAACCTCACATCCTTTGATTGACTAAAATGATGAGGTTATCACCCCTCTGTCTCAACTTATGGGCTTATCTTTCAGGTCCACTATCCAGGGAATAAAACCAACCTACAAGCCATTCTCTAGGTTAGTGAAGAAATTGGAATTTATCTCCAACCCTGACGTGGATCAATCCACCTTCTAATAGAAATTAGGGATACCTTATATAACCAAGAAAGAAACTCCAACCACACCTTTAGCAAACCAACCCACCACTTCCATTATCTAAATCCCTACCCTACCAACTAAACTAATGGAAACTTTTACCAACCTAAAAATGACTAAGCCATCTAAATCACCTAAACCCTAAGAAAATAAATCACCTTATCCAACCAAAATGGCAAAGCCAATCAAGATCCTCTATACCCTTCCTAAATAGAGTCTTAATCATTCATTTGTGAAGTTAGAGCTTACCTCACTGAACCCAACAACCAAGCGCAAACCCAAATCCACCAAGGGAGTAAAGATACTAAAAGTATAGAGAGTTAAAATCTTACCTCCCTTCACCTTTCCCTCTATCTTAGGGCCTCATCCCTCCACTCTGATTAAGAAGCTAGTTGTCTTAACCAAGACCTAACTACCATTATTGGTTACACTAACACACTTACTTTCTGACACACCTATTTTCATCAAACCATCATTGACTAAGATACATACCCCAAAACCCCCTACCTATTATTTCTCAAACTTTACCTTACCAAAATCGAAACCACTAACCAAACACACTACTCTACCTAAAATTTCCATTACCAAACTAGCTCATAAAAGGACTTCCACCTTACCAACCAAGACCAAAACCTCTAAACACTCTCCACCTTTAGTTGAATCCTACTCTACCATTTTTCAAAGGTTATTGCATGCCTCTTTAAAAACCTTACCCCTTATCATTCCATTTGACCCTCTTAGTTCAAAACCCATCTGATATAATGACCACCAAGTGTGCTCCTATCATAGGACACTAGGCCATGACATAGATAACTACAAATCTATCCAAACCATTATACACCAGATCTATGATGAGGATGATATATTAAAAAATTAACCTCCCACAAACCCTATACCAATCCAACCAACAATAACACCCTCTACCCAACACCTACATATTCCTCCATTTTCACCTTAGAGTGATGAAGAACCAAACAACTCTCCTACCCCAATTCCTCCCTCTATCCATACCATTCATGTGGTTAAAATATCATATAATAAGTATAATGGGAAGGCCAAGGTGTCTATTCTATGTACATACCCATCTTATACCTCCCAACCAAACTCTACCCAAACACCTTCACCCAAACCCAAGGTATCTATATTAGGTGCCTCCCAATCCAGCCCCTCTGAGTCCATTAGGAGAGTGGTGCTCAAACAAATTCACCAAACCCTGATGAAGATGAGATTATATGAGTTGATTACTTCACCTCATCATTACCAAGAAGTGAAAGAGGAATTATAATCAGTATAGGTCTAACCTGTAGACCCTTGACCTCTAACAACCTTTGTCAATTCTCTTCAAATTTCCAACCTTGTTATCTTTAAGGATTAAAAAATACCTTATATCCATATGGATGACCTATATCCCCCTCTCTTTATTACTACTTACATAAAAAAAACCCACATTAAATAGTCATGATTGATGGGGGAACTAGTATTAACATTATCTCCTCCCATGCCTATAACCAACTCAACCTTCTGAATAATTTCATGTCTAAAACCTTAGCCATCCTCTAATCTTTTAATGACACCATGACCACCACCCTAGGAATGATTTTCCTTCATATTTGTGTAGGACCCCACACACTCCCAAAACTTTTATATGTAATAAAAGGTGAATTCTAATATAATGTTTTATTGAGATGACCCTAGATTTGCTCCATGGGTTGTGTTCCCTCTATGCTACATAATTATATTAAGTTTGAGAATGACGGCTAGGTCATCAGTACCCAATATGACCCAAGTCCCTTCTTGACATGAAACATGACCTACTAACCTAATGATGTCCTCTTACATCTATCTAACACACCCTCCTTAACCAAATACAAGACCTCCATCATTAAAGAGGAAGTCACTCCTAATAATGAGGCATCAACTAGATCATCCACCCCTTCTGATAAAATTCCCACCTTAGACCCTTTGGAATCAAAATTCCACCATATTTCATTGGGGTAATATCACCTCCTTACCCTCGACACTTTCCCTACTCCCCAAGAGTATGGAAAACTTGACCACCAACCTGGGTATGACCCCAATGTCAAAATCATTATTCCCTTTAGACCTCCTCATTATCAAAACCATTTAATTTATGGGTGACTTGATAAACCACTTGTTTCTTCTACCACCTCCTCTTGACCTTGACAATTCACCTCTAGCCTCTCTTATCTAGATAAGTTGAGTTTTTCCAAGATATACCTCCATCGATGTGCTTGGAAAGGATTTGGTCTTAGATGATATAAGCATGGCCCACATGAGTTAGTCTCCATTGAGACTAGGAAGCCTCATGAGAAGCATATCCTTGGTTTCATCCTACCCAACAAGAAGCAAACCAATCCACCTACCATCACCATTAATAAGGAAGACACCCCTTCCTCACCAACCTCTCCTTTGCTTGCATGTGAGGATGATGACATCATCCCACCTAATTTATTTTTTTCAACATGATGATCCTAGGACCCCTGACTTACCAAAAAGAAAGGAAAGGAAACTATAACCATCCCTTTAACCTATCCTAAGATGATAGGAGATGACTCCCCTACCATTAACACTATTCAATGCTAGGATGATGACTTCATTCTCACCTACCTTCAGTTTTATAGATTCTTCCATCCACAAATACCTTCCTCTTGAGACTTTGACCATGTTGAAAAATTCCACCATGGATATCAACTTGGGCACTCTATAAAACCACTATATTGTCAAAATTGGCCAATCATTAAATGCCAAGGAACTTCAAGATTTCCCTTCTTTCATCCATGACCACAACATCACATTCACTTGGTCTTATAGCAATATGCCTGGAATTAACTCGACCATTGCTACCCATAACATAGTTACCCATCATGATGCCAAACCTATCAAGAAGAAACTTTGACACATGCACCCTTGCATAGCCCTTATTATTAAAGAAGAGCTTCAAAATCTTTTATCTATCAATTTCATTCAACCCATTCATTATCCCTAATGGGTATCGAATGTTTTACCGATCAACAAATTCATAAGGGGATTATGCATTCTTGTGGACTTTTGTGACCTCAACCTCACTTGCCCCAAAGATGACTTTCCTCTATCAAGCATTGACTAGCTAGTTGATATTAAAGCTATCCATGAGATGTTATATCTCATGGATGGGTTCTCAAGTTACAATTAGATCCTAATTACCCCCAAAGATAAGCACAAGACCACCTTTAGCACCTCATGGAGGACCTTTTGCTATAGATTCATGCCTTTTGGGTTAAATAATGTTGGTTCAACCTACCAACATGCCATGACTTACATCTTTCATGACCTTATTTATAATATTGTAGAGGATTATGTGGATAACCTTCTCAAAAAATCCAAACTCTAAAAGTATCATTTAGCCATTCTCAAGATCATCTTTGAGTGGCTTATCCATTACCATGTCTGTTTAAACCCCAAGAAATGCATTTTTTGGGTCTTATGAGGAAATATTTTTGGTTTTATTATCTCCTTTCATGGAATCAAAGTTAATCCTACCAAGATCAAATCCATCCTTGACATGTTTCCCCCAGTCAACCTTAAGCAACTTCATAGTTTGCAAGGGAAGCTTCAATCCATTTATCACTTTATCTCCTAGCTTTTGGGCCGATTCCAACCCTTCTACCACATTTTGAAGAAGGATGTATCTTTCAATTGGAACAGTGATTGTCAAAAGGCCTTTGAATCACTCAAAAATTACCTTTACCTCCACCAATCCTCACTCCTCCCAAATATGACCAACATTTATACACTTATATCTCTACCACTGATCACTCCCTAAGGTCAATGCTTACTCATCAATATGAACAACATAGAGAGAAATCCATCTACTACATTATTCACATGCTTGTAGAGTATGAGACTTGATATACCCACATCAAGAAACTTTTCTTGGCTTTAGTCTTCACTACCACCAAACTTCACCACTACCTATTTAACCATAAAACCTATGTCATAACCAATACCAACCCACTCAAGTACATGCACTCCAAACCATACCAAAACTAGTGTATGGAAAAATGGCTCATGATTTTAGTAGATTTTGACCTTGAATTCCTTTATCAAAAGTAAATTAAATGGAAATTCATTGTCAACCAATTGGATGAAGCACCATTAGTAGATAACCAACATCCTCCTCTTGAGTTCCTCGATGACTCCATCACAACCCACTCTTAGGTAAAATTCAACTATTAAGTCAACATATTCTTTGATAAATGAAAATGTCAATGTCATGGAGAAGCTAGCATTATCCGTATCCCCTTTGATGGTGATCCTCTTACTTTGTCTTTCAAGCTTGATTTTGAATTGACCAATAATATGGCTGAGTATGAAACCCTAGTCATAAGCCTTCAAACTACATTAGCCTTAAGATTCAAAATGGTCAACATATTTGGTGACTCCCAACTTGTGGTCAATCAAATAAAAGGATTGTACCAGTGTAATAATGATGTTTTGAAACAATACAAACAACTAGTTGATGAACTCTTAGCATCATTTGAATACTACAGCATCCAATTGACCCCATGATCTACTAATAAGTTTGTCGATACCATATATTCCCTCACTTAGTAGATCCCATCTACACCCTTTGACTCTAACATATTTTTTATTATTCACAGACTTACCTAGCCTTCCTATGTAAAATTAGATTCTCCCACCATTTTTAATGTGAAAGAGACCCAACCAACCTTTGGTATCAGCAAACCTTTGACTACCTCAACCTTTCCATCATTCCTTTTGACCTTTTCAAGAATGCTCAAAGAGAATTTATCTAGAGTACCTCACATTATACCATTATGAGAGGAATTATTTATAAGCATTGCTTTGATGGCCTCCTCTTCTATTACCTATGTAGTCATGAATCCTCTCATGTTATCAAAGAAATATATGATAGTATCTATGGGGGATACTTTAGTGGCCTCATCGTAGCTAAGCACATCCTTTGCCTTGGCTATTACTGGCCTACCCTTAACCAATACTATTGTGATTATGTGAAAAATTATGTTAAATGCCAACAACATGCCAACTTACACCATGCACATAGCCATAGTCTTCATGTTTTTGCTAATTTTTGGCCCTTCTCATAATGGGGTCTAGATCTCATTGGTTAAATTAACCCCCATTCCTCATAGTGACACCATTCTATAATCACTATGACCAAATATTTTACCAAATGGGTAGAGGTTATTCCTCTAGTCTCAACCAAAGTGTAA